>JAEIIH010026337.1:0-11029 GCA_018904745.1 Drosophila orosa
ATTAATGTAAAATACCTTATTAATTCTTGAATTATATTATCAAAATATTGTTTAATTTTCAACATTAATCACAATCTAAAAAGAACAACTTCAACAAAATAAAACAGAAATACGTATTTAATCCTAATTTCATTTCCATAATTCCATTTAAATTTATATAATTTATAATTTATATATATTTATATATAATACTTGTTTTTATCTTTGTATTACATTAAAATATACATATATTTGAGTAAAAACTAAGGCATCGATTTTATGATTTCCCCATTCATTTGTTTTGTCCGTTCGTTCAGTTATCGAATTCCTCACAAACTAAATAAACTACTAGCCACTTTATTTTGTTTATTAAGCACTCACAATTTGAGGCCATCAACGCTTAAAAATAGAAGAAACTTAATTAAACCAATTACCTAGAGGTCAATGGCCCAAATAGATCATACAAATTATAATAAATAAAAAGAACTTTAAGTAACTTGACTTAAAAATACCTTTCACATTAAAAAAAAGAAACATTTTATCCCCTTTGCAGGTGGCTATGGCGTGGACTTCTCCTACGACACCGAGACCATTGAGGCGGGCGTGGAGAAGGTGGCCTGCGGTCTGGTCAAGAGCGGCGTCACCTCATTCTGTCCCACGCTGGTGACCTCGCCCAGCCAGAGTTATCACACCATATTGCCTCGCATACCGAAGGCAGTGCCTAATGGCGCCGGGATACTGGGCATCCATGCTGAGGGGCCGTTCATCAACCCGCAGAAGAAGGGCGCTCATCCAGAGAGCTGCATACGAACAATAGACAAGGTGACATGCTCTAGTTTGTAGTTCGAGTTGCACCTTTCAATCTAATCCCATCAAATCTATTTAGTCACAGGGACTCAGCACGCTGGAGAGCACCTACGGCTCCCTGGATCGCATCAAGATCGTAACTCTGGCGCCGGAGAAGGTCACGGATCATCAGGTTATTGGTCAGCTGGTGGAACGCGGCATCACCGTGTCCCTCGGCCACTCGATGGCCTCGCTCAGCGACGGCGAGCAGGCCGTGCAGCAGGGCGCCACTCTCATCACGCATTTGTTCAACGCCATGCTGCCATTCCACCACCGGGATCCCGGCTTGGTGGGGCTTCTCGCCTCGGATGCCGTACCTCAAGGCAGGACCGTATACTTTGGCATTATTTCGGACGGCGTGCACACGCATCCGGCTGCGCTGAGGATTGCCTACCGGACACATCCGCAGGGCCTGATCCTGGTGACGGACGCCATTTCGGCTTTGGGCCTGGAAGAGGGTGTCCATCACATTGGACAACTGCCGCTGGAGGTCAAGCAGGGCAAGGCATTTATTGCCGGCACGGAAACCCTGTGCGGCAGCATAGCACCCATGGACGAGTGTGTGCGGATCTTCAAAAAGGCCACCGGTAGGTTGGTTAATTCCTGCTTCGCTGCATTGTCTTCATAGTTTGTTCTTTTTCGAAGATTGCTCCCTTGTCTATGCCATTGAGGCGGCCACCTTGCATCCCGCTGAATGCCTGAAGATCGAGAAGCAAAAGGGAACATTGGACTTTGGTTCGGATGCCGATTTTATAATTCTAGACGACGAACTGCAGGTTATATCCACCTGGATAGCAGGAGAATGTGTTCACCGGACTGCTGCCAAGTAGTGCATTAAATGTACGTAAGGCAACGATTTTTGTATATTTTGTTAGCTGACGCAGGATGTATGTATGTATGTATTTTTGTATACCCAAGATTCTCCAATTAAATTGTTAATTTTATACATTCCAAAGTGATGCGTTTTTCTTTGGTTAGATTTTATAAAAGGATCTCATAGAAGGATCCTCTGTCCCACGTTGGGCGCCATGAAACCAAATTAACTTCAAAATTGAATTGTTTTTATACAAGTGAACCCAATGAACCCAAAATAAACACACATTCGTTTACATATGACATGGTTTAGGTTGTTCTTTATATATTTTAATCGGTAAATCATTTGGTGTGGACAACTACACTAAATCCATATACAATTACAAATAATAAAGTATTACACGACAAAAAAATGTAGAATAAAATTACAAGGAGACAGGAGACAGGAGGAGGAGGAGGAGGAGGCGACACATCGGCTTGATATCGTGTGAGTACGGGCATGGATGCACATTAAAACGATGCAGTATATATATCGTACAATAAATCGATATATAAATGTATATATATATATATAGGCAATAATCAAAAAACAATTTCGGAACAGCTCCAACTCTGACTCTGGGCTGGATTGGCTGGAGTGGCTGCAGAGTGTCCAGCGCCTACTACTAACTACTACTATTATTCCCTGGCCCCCCATCTCCGCTGGCTGAGGATCGAAAAACAAGCGGTGGCTAGCTAGCTGGGATTATGTACTATAATATACTATCCGATGAATAATATGGTATGTATATCTAGGCCGCAACGCAACGCAAATCAAATCAAAACAAAACAAAAAACAATACCTATGTGGGTGGCGGTAGGGGAGTGCGTGCATGAACGAACAAAGTACGGCTGAGTACAGGAATCGTGGGACTATCTACTATATATATGTATATATATCAAAAGTTACGTTACAAAAGTTGCTTGTGTCTGTGTCTGCGTTTTTGTTTTTGTTTTGGTTCCCGAATCCTAGATAGCCTCTGGAATCGATCTTCGGTCCACGTTAGCTAACTCAAATGCGTTTCTGTTGCTCCTCCCGATCCGTGTGCGCTAACTAACGCATCCTATCCGATGGCTGCTTGTAAAGTGGCGTCCAAATGTTCGTTATTACAATATCTGTCGTTAAACTTTAGGTAGGTTGTTTCTGTTGCTTGTTCCATCTGCGTAACTGCTGCGCTATCCTCGTAGTAAGTAAGTAGTTCCCTCCGTGCGAGTGCTGATGTGTGTGCCTGGCTCTGTATTGCTTCGTTTCCCTTTGGGGCAGTTTCAGAAACCGATTCCCTCGATCCAATTCGCATTTCCATTCTCAATTCCAAATCCATTACGCTCCGTTCTGCCCCGCCTTCGTTTCCGCCTTCCCTCCTCCGCACAGCTAAGCGCACGCCCGGGCCAAGCCACGCTCCGTTTGCGCCATTAACGCCAACGCCGTTTTACGCACAGCACTTGCTGTAGCCCGGCGCCTTCTCGTTATTCCGGCGATCAATGATCACACGCTCTGGATTCTCGGCCGACTCCCGTCCCGACGTCTTGTCCAGAATGGCCTCGGCGAGCTCGCAGAACGCCCGCTCGATGTTGATGTTCGATTTGGCGGATGTTTCCATAAACCGAATGCCATGTTCACGGGCAATCTACGATTTCCGAGAAATAGAAAAGAGAGCAAGCGGAAAGTGCTATAAATTGTGTAAACAAATTGATCAAACACACAACTAACTGTCATTGGAAAGCAATCATAGCGAACGAAAGGTTCCACTAATTAAAAAATCACTTGGTTCCCGGTTAAACTTTGGACTTGCACTGTAAAATTTAGATCAATTTGCACTGAATAGACTAGCTAGGGCTTTCACTCTTAAAGAAGCAATTAATAGATTGAAATGAGCACAGAAAATCGGATGCCCACATAACAGCTATGTATTTATAGTCTAGTTCATAGTTTAAAGACCGGGTTCTATCCTTACAAGGTTTCTGGTAGAAACCTTTTTGAAAATATGGTATTTAATTCATAAAAGAAACCTTTAGAATAGCTTTTAAGATAACTAATTGGCTATGTAAAATTTAAAGTATAGTTCATAGTTTAATGACCGGGTTCTATCCTTACTTTCAATGTTTCTGGTAGAAACCCGCCTTAAATATGGTATTCAATTCACAAAAGAAACCTTTACAACTACTTGGAGTTTATATTTAATGTTTAAAACAAACTTACTAAGCACTTGAATTAATGCCCTGAAAGCCTTCTTTTCAGCTTTGATTTTTCTCTAAAATATGGCTTTTTCAGCGATCTGTCGCATTGTAAGTTTATTAACGGTCAACGGCCTCGACGACTCGTTCTAAACAATTTGACCTTAAGACAGTAAACACCTGAGAAGTGTTGGCTTTAGTCATGTGTTTGGAATATAAAATGTAAACTCAATGGATTCTCTACGTTTTCTATATTGTATATTATATATTGATCTAATCGTTTGCTAAAATGTAAGAAAAGCTATCTAAGAAACAGGTTTATGGGTATGTTTTGGTTTTCGTGAGCCTACTAACCTCGCAATTATAAGGTTTTTGGTTTAATCAAGCATCTTAATCAAAGGGAATTTCTTTGAAAGATAAAATTTAGCAAATACTTTGACGTTTTTAAATACAAAATGATTTCTATTAAAAAACAAGCAAAGCTCTGAAGAAATATGACCAAGAACTTGTAATATGGAAAGTTCATGGAGATTTATAGCTGAAGTCTGCTACCAATCAATTTTTAGTATTTTTAGATGTCAAATTACTAATGCTTCGACTTGTTCAACCTATAATACTTTTTTCCTTCAAACTGTGTCTTAATTTAGTCGTTTAATCACTCGAATTCTACCTAAATGGTGCATGATTCACCCCAGTTAACTTTTCATGAACAAAAAGGCAACAATTTGATGGGGAAACCAAGTCATGCTCCAGGAACAGACACCGATAATGGACAAGTTGCCTTGCTGATCTCTCTGATCTGTGGTGTTCTCTAGCTCTAAATAGATGCTGATCCAAAGTAAGGTTGCCTAATCAAATGCTCACCGCTTCGCCGCGCTCCTTGTTCACCACCCGCTTGTCCGTCATGTCGCACTTGTTGCCCAGAATCATCTTCTCCACATCCTCGTTGGCGTGCTGCAAGTACCACGTGAAGAAGGTTAGTTAAAAAGGGAATCTGATCACTCAGAGAGGCAGGAACGCACCTCGTCTATGTTCCGCAGCCATTTGACTATATTCTCGAAGCTCTTTTCGTTCGTTATGTCATAGACGAGCATGATGCCCATCGCGCCGCGGTAATAGGACGTGGTTATCGTGTGGAAACGCTCTTGGCCGGCGGTGTCCCATATTTGCAGCTTGATCTTCTTGCCCCGCAGCTCCACTGTTTTGATTTTGAAATCGATGCCTGCGAAATGAGAGATGTGAGATTCCCTCGAGTTTTATAATAACAATAATAGAGGTGGCGGTGGCGGGCAATGACGTCACGAGTCCAAGGGTGTGCGTGTGTGTGTGTATGGGTGTATGTGTGTTACCGATTACTTAGTCCGAATTGGAGCAGTGTGAATCATCTGGAATACGGGAACTTGGAATCCGGATGAAAATGACAACTGTTTGCACGTAACGGTGTTCGTGCGTTATCTATGCATGTACATATGCATGTAAGTATGTATGTATGTACGTATGTATGTAGTTCAGCCGAAGCAGCAACAAAAACAATGACAGTCCAAAGGCGATCGACAAACACATACAGACATACACCCACACAGGGACATGGACTTAGTGCTCGAGTGTGGGTGGGCGATCCATCGATAAGGCAGTGCCACGCCCTATGGCACACACACGCACATATCCTTGCCCCGGGGTCGTCGCTGCTGCTGCCGCTGCCGCAGCCGCCTTCCGCGTCGGCGTCGGCATCGCTGCAGCAGCTGACACAACTCCGACAAACGGCACATGTATGCGTGTGAAGGAATATGCATGAAGAGGGTCCGTCCGCTCCCTTACCTATGGTCGAGATGAACGTGGAGGTGAAGGCGTCATCGGAGAAGCGGAACAGTATGCAGGTCTTGCCCACGCCCGAGTCGCCGATCAGCAACAGTTTAAAGAGCAAATCGTAGGTTTTCTTGGCCATTTCCGAAACGCTCGCAGAACAAAGCACTAACACACGCGCAGCTCTCGACGCACGCACAGGCACACACACACTCGCACACGGCACGCAGGTGACTCGCAAGCGATTATATTGGCCAATGCACTTGTCCCGTCTGAATTGCTCGCGCTTTTCCCGTTCTCTTCGTCTATCTGGATTGCTGTCCTAAACTCTAGCAGCGGCTCTTTTCCTCAATATTTTTAAATGCGTCGAAAACGTTATATTTTTCTTGCAATTGTTGCTATTCGTGCTGGAAACTAGAGATGGACGAAGATCGATGAAAACGTCGATACATTATTGTTTTTTTTTTTTTTTTTCAAAATTTTTTAGCAAACATCGATTGTGGCTATCGATGATGGTTCTCGCATATATATCACACCTACCTGACGAATTATCGTTTGAAGTGAGAGAGAGCGACAGGGAAATGGTCAAAAAACGACTATTCGTGAGCACTACTTTATGATATCATACGTAGACGAGGGAATAAAATACTGGAAACTTGAATAGCGTTACCAGATGGCGCACACGCAGTTTTTCCACCTAGCGCTGGTACAAATATCGATACCAGTGGTAGCAACCAATCGATTGCTGACCAAATGACACCACCAGCATCGAGTTGACAGCCCCGCTGCCATTTTCTTTGTCGCTTTGTTGGAACCTGTGTGGTATTCGTGAATTCTGTGATCAAAAACCGACTAATTACGAATTGAAAATGGTAAATTTAAATAAAAGAACTGCACTATTCGGATGGTTTACAGTGCGGGCGAGCAGCGTAAAGTGAATTCGGTGGCTTTTCATTGATAATTGCAGGCATTTCGGCATTTTCATTTGCCGGGTGTGTGTGCTGCGGCCATTTGCCTGCTGCTGCTGTCGCCCAGAGCTCGCTTCGCTTCCCGGAGTCTCGAAAGGCAGCAGCACGCCTTGCACGTGATTCCAGAAGGTTCTCTTTGTGGCCACGGGATCTCCGCTTGCACGGCCGCCGTGGTGAACAGATCGGGGCACTAAATCAAATAGAACCTTCCAGATGTGCAATCCACGCTGTTTTAGTGGCCAATGGATGAATCACTCGTTGCTGTCGCCGCCGCCGCCGCTCTCTGGCTGCGTTTTTTTTTGGGGGTTAGGTAGAGGCGAACGCAAAAAAAAAGAAAGAAAGAGAAATAGTAAATCTTTAAATTCTTTAAGATGAACAAAAGTCTTACTAAGAACATTTAATTTCTTAATCACCAAAAAGTAATAAGCATTTTTTTTTAGAATGAACTTATTTCACCGAATTTTTTAACTCTTAAAACCAATTTTTTCTAATTCAATCAAAATTATACCAAGTTTTCAATGAATTGCTTTGTTTCTGCCTTGCAGGAGATGTCCTTGAATCCCGTGCGCGTTCTCAAGAATGAGGCGCAGGAGGAGAAGGCCGAAATGGCCCGCCTGTCCTCGTTCATTGGCGCCATCGCCATCGGGGATCTGGTGAAGAGCACTCTGGGTCCCAAGGGCATGGACAAGATACTGGTTGCCAACGGACGCAATGCCGGCCAGGTGGAGGTGACCAATGATGGTGCCACCATTCTGCGGGCGGTGGGCGTTGACAATCCGGCTGCCAAGATTCTGGTGGACATGTCGCGTGTCCAGGACGAGGAGGTGGGCGATGGCACCACTTCTGTCACCGTTTTGGCCTCCGAACTGCTGCGCGAGGCCGAGAAACTGGTTGAGCAGAAGCTGCATCCACAGATCATTGTGGCGGGCTGGCGCCAGGCCACCCAGGTGGCCCTCGAGGCACTCACTGCCGCCGCCCAGGACAACTCGGCCAGCAATGAGAAGTTCAAGAACGATCTGCTGAACATTGCCCGCACCACGCTCTCCTCCAAGATCCTGCACCAGCACAAGGACTTCTTTGCCAACCTGGCCGTGGATGCTGTGCTGCGTCTGAAGGGATCCGGCGAGCTCAAGTCCATTCAGATCATCAAGAAGTCGGGCGGCACTCTGGGCGACTCGTTCCTGGACGAGGGCTTCCTGCTGGACAAGAAGCCCGGCGTGCACCAGCCACAGCGTGTAAGTGCTGCTAGTCTTAAGCATAATCTCCTGCTCAACGCTTTGCTGTCTATCAACGCGTCAAAATGACTGTGAACTATGTTGAATTTGAGTTCATATCACAGCCATTTTGACGAGTTTGATGGGCAGGCTCATCATCATTGCAGGATCTGGGATAAAGAATCCACTTGTGTGTTTGCATTTAAGGTTTACAAGTTTAATATTTAATTCTGTGCCGCTCAATCTCTTCCCTGCAGATTGAAAAGGCCAAAATCCTGATTGCCAACACCCCCATGGACACAGACAAGATCAAGGTCTTTGGCAGCAGCATCAAGGTGGACTCGCTGGCCAAGATCGCCGACTTGGAGATGGCCGAGAAGGAGAAGATGAAGGAAAAGGTGGCCAAGATCCTGAAGCATAACTGCAATGTGTTCATCAACCGCCAGTTGATCTACAACTATCCGGAGCAGCTGTTTGCCGACGCCAAGGTCATGTCGATTGAGCATGCCGATTTCGATGGCATCGAGCGTCTGGCGTATTGCACCGGCGGCGAGATTGTCTCCACCTTCGAGAACCCCGCGATGGTCAAGCTGGGCGAGTGCGATGTCATCGAGCAGGTGATGATCGGCGAGGATACGCTGTTGCGCTTCAGCGGCGTCAAGCTGGGCGAGGCCTGCACCATTGTGATTCGCGGCGCCACCCAACAGATTCTGGACGAGGCGGATCGCTCGCTGCACGACGCCCTCTGCGTGCTGGCGGCCACCGTCAAGGAGTCGCGCATCATTTACGGCGGCGGCTGCTCGGAGGCTCTGATGGCCACCGCAGTGCTGAAGAAGGCGGCCGAGACGCCCGGCAAGGAGGCTATTGCCATCGAGGCCTTTGCCCGTAAGTATTTCATAGTTTTCCCAATTTAAATTGAGTTTATTTGAGATTTATTTTTGACTATATCCCAGGTGCCTTGCTGTCTCTGCCCACGGCCATTGCCGACAATGCCGGCTACGATTCCGCCCAGCTGATCTCGGAGCTGCGCGCCGGCCACGCCCAGGGCAAGCATCAACTGGGCCTGGACATGGAGCTGGGAAAGGTGGCCGATGTCCGTGAACTGGGCATCACCGAGTCCTTTGCCGTCAAGCGCCAGGTGCTGATGTCCGCCTCGGAGGCTGCCGAGATGATCCTGCGCGTGGACAATATTATTAAGTGCGCTCCACGCCGACGTGTCCCCGACAGGGGCTATTGCTAAGCAGCTTAAGTATTCTTGTTCTAGGATCCTACTTTCCTTTTTTTTAATTACAAACTCTCGTTTAACATCATCGCTAATCTTACACGACGTTCTGTTTTACACACTATTAACACACACACTATACACCCACCCACAACACAACACACATTAGCATTTATATTACACACAACAACAACAACAAGCATCGCATAGACTTTCTCGCAAAACTTGGTATCTTTCGTGTAAAATTCCCTGTATCTCTATGATTGTTAAACAAACCGATAATGTTGTTGCGCAAGCCGAGCTTTTTTGTACCCGCGGCGGGGACACAGATTCGATGGGGGGAAGAGCGATCAAAGAAAACATTTCAAAAATGTCTAAAACAAACATCTAAACAAAAGCAAGCAACTTGTAAATGAATACAATCTTTGTAAACATTTGATATGCGAACATCGAAGTGAATCAAAGACCATAAAAAAGGGCAAACAAAAACAAACAACAAAAAAAATAAGAAAATGAAAAATAAATCGTAATATATTTATGCTTAACAAAACTACAACAAATTTTGTTTTAATTTTTAATCGTTGAATTTGGAGTCAAGTTAAGGAAAAACCCTTTGAAGAGTCTCTATAAGTTCTATAAGTTGTTTACATATTTAATCGTTGAGTTATGTTAAGGAAAAGCCCTTCGAAAAGCCTCTAAAATTCTCAACTAAGAATTCAGGCGTTAAAAAACAAAACTTTTCAGCTTAAATCAGTTAGAAAAATATATGGAAACTGAAAATTAATCTATAGTTCAGCTTATCTCCAAACTAAAACAAAGTTTTTCACATTTTTAATCGTTGAATTTAAAGTTAAGTTAAGGAAAAGTCCTTTGAAGTGCCTCTAAAATTCCCAACTAAGAGTTCAGGCGTTCAAAAACAAAACTTTTCAGCTTAAATCAGTTAGAAAAATAAATGGAAACTGAAATATATCTATAGTTCTGCTTGTCTCCAAACTACAACAAATTTTTTCACATTTTAAATCGTTGAATTTGAAGTAAAGTTAGGATAAAAACCCTTTGATGTGCCTCTAAAATTCCCAACTAAGAGTTCCGGCACGAATATAGAATATAATCCACCAGCTTGGAACACTCAAATGAAAATTAAGGGAAACTAAAATATATTTAAGTACTATATGCATATGTATAGTTCTGCTTATTACCAGATAAGATATTTGAATGACTGGCATACTTCTTCCATTTTGCACTCTTTCCAAACAGTAAAACCACTCCGCAAACATTGCAAACACATTTTTATTGTAAATATTGCTGCGCGTTCGTTCAACTTCACAGTCCAAACGTTATAATATAAAATAGTAGCTTTTATAATTAACATATAAAAGTTTAAAACAATCAAAAGTGTTGTCGTCGCTGCGCGCGTTGACTAACTAATTCGTTAGGGGTTCGAGGTTCGGGATAATACGACACTGAACTCGCGCCCGTTTTCGTCATAAAAAAAAATAAAACAAAACAAAAACACACCAACGAAATGTGATTTGGAACAAAATATATATACAGGCGGTTTCAGGGGGTCAGATAGAGAGAGAATAACAATAACGCGCGGGAACGAAAGAGAGAGAGTAACGGCGAGCGATCGAGAACGGACGTGTTTCCAAAGTTGCAAAAGAGATTGGCATTATTTTTTGTTAAGTGGAGACAGCGCATCCGCTTTAGGAGATGGCGCACTCCATCTCGCCGTGCTTGGGCACACAGTCCAGGACGAGGGCCACGGCTCGGGACATGTATGTCATGGTTCCATAGCTGCCGCTGGGAGCACTGTAAGAAAATTTTTAAAAATTTGATTAGTAAGAGAAAACTGGGAATAATTCAAAGGTTAAATGCAAATACTTATTTTATACAAGGCAGAGCTCTGTTAAATAACACAAATACTTCGTTTCTCTTTCAAATATATCGAAAATATCGTTATTTTAAGG
>JAEIIH010026341.1:0-13609 GCA_018904745.1 Drosophila orosa
AAAAATAACTTACCCTACTCCAAGAACTTGAATTAAAATAAACCTTTTTAGTTCCTTCATTTCATCAAAAATATTACTACCCCTTCATAGAGTATAAGTATTCTCTTCTTGTTCAACATCAGCGCACAAAATTCCAATTTATTTTAATTGATTTATTAATGATTGAAATGTTGCATAAATGTGGCAATATAAATGTATTTTTCGGCCACCCCGGGTCCCATCTTCAACCCTTTTCCACACAATTTTAACAGACTCTCCGCACTTTTTATCGATGAGCAAAATCAATTTTCAAGATGAGCTCAAAGCTCAGACATGCAAAATAAAACAAATATTCAGATAAAAAAGTCTGTTTTAACGCAAATAAATGAGTTCCAATTTGTACTACTGCAAAATTATAAATTAAATTTAAAAGAAAACTCCAGTTAGTTGCATTCCCACAAAAATCTTTACATAACACGCTTTATCCAACAGGCTTTTCTCAATTAGAAAACCTTCAAAGGAAGTGGAAATGTAAGCCTAAGGACACACACAAGAGGGAAATTGTGGAAAAGCGTATCCATTTCCTTGCGTCTTGCGTCTGCCCCTCCTTTTGCTTTGCTCTTAGATTGCACATTTGCGGATTGGCCTCAAGATTGGGCATAATTATGCAATTTCCTCTTTAACGCTCAGCCAGACAGACACAAAAAGAGTTAAATTCAATAAAATTTACATTTAACCACAAAAACAGCGACTCGACTCCTCCAAACTCGACAGTAAGAGAGCAGAAGTAGGCGAAAAGTTAAGATGAAAGTCGAACAAAGAGATGGAAAAACAGAGACTTATGTAAATTGAAATTCAAGAGCAGAAAAACCAAGAAAAACAAAAACAGAAGGCGAAGAAAAGAAAAAAGAAAACGAGAAAAACAGGAGCATCAACAGCTGAAAAACTGACTGCAAAGACAAAAAGAAATTTTCATTCATTTCGAATTACGCTGTATGAGTGTCAAAATGGCGGTGGAGCTGGTACCCAGAGCAGGCATAACACTAGTCAACATGGTACAAAATATTATAAAGGGAATTTAATTTATTAAAAATTATGTAATATATTTATTAATAATACACAAAAGTGAAATTTATTACATAAATAAAAAGAAACGAGTTACTTTCGATCAGTTATGCATTTTAAACTTAAAAATGTACAAAAGAACTGTTCAACCAATTCTTTAATAATATTTTAAGTGTTGTATTAAAGATTTTCCACGATATTTATATGGTATTTCTTAATTAAAGTACATGAATATTAGTATAGAAATTTGTGAACCTTTGTTAGCTGGTGTAATTAAGGCCAGGGTATGGGTATGACCCCGAAGGAGAGTGGAAAGTGGGTGGCTGGGTGCTTATTTCGGGAGGAGGTCACCCGACAATTGGCTGGGCTTTTGTCGCTTGTCGCTTCTGCTGGCGGTGCAGACCGAAAATTCAATTTCATGCCGCGTGACACAAAGACAAAGCCAAAGCCACCAAAGGCAGACGACGCTTTCCCTCGAAAAGCTGCGAAATCGGGAGGAGGTGGTGGCAGAGAGCACAAGGCGGGAAAACTGGCTGCATTCGGGAAGACGACGGGGCGACAGAAAGTTGACATTCAAAAATGTGCGCACTTCGCTCAAAAGAATTTCAAATTAGCCACTTTTGCTTAACAATTGGCGCGGCCAGCAAATTAAAAGGCAACCAAGTGGGAGTGGCACCGCAAAATAAATGAAAAGCCACAGCGAAGTCGAGAGTTGAGAGTTGAGAGTTCAGGTGCTGGTCACAGTGCAGTCGGCGACAATTTAAAGTCAAGTATTGAGAAAAAGAAATAATTGCCGCGCAAAATGCACTCGAAATCGCAGACAAGTGCGCCGAATGGGGATTTGGGGTTGAGGAGCTTCGACAAGTGGACCGAATGGCAGAGTGGCAACTCCCAACTTCGATCCGGCATTAGCGTCATTTACACATCGGTGTGTGCGCGCTGCGAACCGCGCTTAGTTAACAATGCCGCTGCGTCTCCCTGGCTAAGTGGCAAAATTTCCATGGAAAAGCGAAGGAACCGCAAGAGTCTCCCAGTCGAGCACTAATGGTCACAGGTTAAGTCAAGTGCCTTTAGTTGTCCAATGAAGTCGAATTGTGAGGGAGTTTTATCAAAAAGAGTACCAAATTCAATTCAGAAAACACTTTTTAATGCTTTACAACTTTTTTGATTTATAAATATAATGAAAAGTAACTTTTTTCTTGTTTTAGTGAATTTATTTAATATTGGTTTAAACATTTCACAAGTTAATAATATATTTTTATAGGCCTGACCACCACCATTTATATTATTTCTTTATGGAAGCCCTAAGGCAAGACATCCTCCTTCTGAATCTGTGTGGTAACCTCCACATCCTTGCCAGAGGCGGAGTTTTCCTGCTGCTGCTGCTTCACCTGCTGCCGGCACTGGTGGATCTTAAAGGCCGTCTCACACTTATTATCCCCGCGGATCATGTGACACTGTCGCTCTAGTAACATGTCCGGATTGGTGGCATCGGAGAGCAGCCCGAAGAAGTCCCTCTCCACGAAGACGCCGTCGTGCATGAGGCCCATCTGCTCGTAGAGGCAGTGAGTGAAACACTGGACAGATTTCGTGGGATCGGTAAAGTCCTGCTGCTGCAGCTTGTGCAAGTCCCGGAGAGAAATATCCGTTTGGTCGCCGCACAGACGGATCATGTCCTCCGTAATGGGTTTCGGGGACTCGTCGGCCACAGTTAGGCCCAGGTTTATATTAACCTTAGCGAAGCGTGACTGTGGGAGAAGTTGAATAAATCATGTGAAATCATGTGCCTTTTTCTCACTAAGTTTCCCAACTCACCTCACTCAGAGTCAGCAGTTCAAGCACTACCAGCACTATTAGACCACGATTCATGTTGGTTTCTACTATAATTTTCACTGATCTATCACCGCTTTTATAGAGCTCACCTTTAGATCATTAGCGAGGCAGGAAAACACTTTTAATTGCGTATATCAATTCAATGAGCCGAGCACAATTCGCGGTTTTCGGTTGAAAAAGTTGAGGCGCAGTACGAGTCACACGAAAGTAACAAGCCAAGCCGAGCAGAACTCGAATCGATGCCAATTGGCATATCGAAAGTATCTTGAGAGCTGCTTCAACAAATCCCACCGAGTGCCCAGCAAGTTCTACTCCTTCTCTCTCACCCAAAATGCCGACACAAAAAATACAGAAGTTGCAAAACAAATTTTGAAACAAAACAAGAAGAAAACAGCAGTGGAAAATTTACTTATTGTAAAGCCAACAGGCTTAGACTCTGTATTTTTGAGGGAGATATTTGTATTATTTACGGTATTAATCAGTATTTCAATTGAATTTTGTTTTAAGGTATTCAAATATATGTTTTTCCTCAGATAAATTATCATATCTTAGATAGGGTTTTAGTTTGGTGAATATATATCTTTAATCTCCAAACTCAATCCCCAAATCGAAGTACTCTTTGTCCAAACTAAAGTACTAATAACCAAAGTACATTCAACAACTTTGGATATTCAAGCTGGCGAGTGTGTGTGGCTGTGGATGGGCGAGTGTGTTGGGCACTTCCGTTTGGCTGTTGCGCCATTTTGACTGCGACTATTTCCGCTGGTCGCATTAACTGCAGGCGCATAACTTTTCCAATTTGCTTTTGGCAATTATTGATATAAGCCAGAGGCAGCAGCAACTTGGCTTCTGTCTGCCACTTCAGTCGTTCCCATTCCCTCTCTCTCTCATCTGTGGGCATCTCTTTCTCACACCCAATCACGCCTGCATCGGTCCAAGCATATTTTCCTGCATTCTTGCGCATATTTGTGCAACATTCCAAAAATTCTTGAACAAAGTTTCGTTATTATTGCCATTTTGCCGACTCTTGGGAGCTGGGAGCCGGGCAACTCCAGAAGCCTGCCACTTTGATTACTTTTGCAGTTGCCGTTAGATGCAATTAGTTGGTTCATTAGAAAAACAACAACCACCCCTCTGCCTCGATAGGAATTCACACACTTAATTAGGAGCCCCAAATGTAGAGAGGGAAACCGACACTCGACTCGACTCGACTCTCACTGATTGCCTGCAAGTACACTCGGAAAATGTACAACTAACTAGCTTACAAACTTATGTTTAGATTAAAGAAGATATTATTCTAGAGACATTGCAATTACGATACAAGTTTTTGAGTTTAAAATTATTCATTTGATTTTAAGATCGATCTTTAATATTTTCATGTCCAAACTCAAACCCAGACTTCTAATTAAAGTATATTTTTCGAAGATTCCCTACTAATTTGTATACTTCAATGCAGAAATCCAACCTTCAGCTATAGTTTATTAGCAATTTAAGAGTTGTCAGTCCTGGAACATAAAATAATATATATTAGAGTTTAATTATTTTGTTTTAAATACTTCTTGTTCGAATTTAACCGACCTTCAATGGTTTCTGGTCTAAACTCAGACTGATAAAACTGTTTGAAGTATATTTGTCCAAGATTCCCTACAAATTTGAGTGCTTTAAATCAGGCATAAAAAATATTTGGGATATTTATTAGGGTTTAATTAATTTTTGCTAAATATTTCCTATTCATTGCTTAGTTTCCTTTTGATTGCTTATACATTTTTCTTCAAAGTGCAGTGCTGTTGTATCTTTGTATCTTGAAGATGCTCGAACTGGCTGCTTGAGTATGCAAATCGGTCAGCAAACTCGGGCTGAGTGATTTGGCCAAACTCCCTGGGCTCAGGGCCAGCCTCTCGTGCTAAAGAATTTAGCATGTGACCCGAAGCTCTGTTGCATATTTGTTGCATAATGCCAACTTATGCACTGGCACATTGTTGACCAGTTGTCCGGAAGCCCCCTTTCGCTGTCTATATCCCATACATATATCCTCCACCCCTCGATTTACATTATTTGCCGCTGTGTCCACTGCCAAAGCGTTTTGGGTTGAAAAATCTACAAATCGGATGCCGCAAACAAAAGCAAATGCCAGCACTGGGATGTAGATTGCAGGATGGATGGATGGATGGATGGCTCGATGGCTGACTGGATGAACGCTTAGGGGGATAGATGGTTAGATGGCTGACATACCAGCATTATTCCACGTCACCGGCCAGTGCACATTTCAAATTGGAAAGGAACGCTGCAAATACTGAGAAGAACTTGGCTAAAATTCTCAGGCAAGGTCTCTCTCTCGCAATGCGAAATAAATAAGTAAATAGTTGAGATGCTCTCGCCGCTGTGACAATTCGTTCTTTCTCCTTTTTTGTCCCCCGTTTTTTATTTTATTTTTTATACCTCTCTTTGCGGTTTAATTTTCCCATACCATCCGCATGCAAATCACATACAATCAGAATGAAGTAAACGTGGGCCAAAGGCAAATATGACATTTCAGTCAGCCAAGTAAATAAATGTTAGGCGGCACAAATGGAACGTGCCAAAGCCGCTTGAAGAATACGAGACCTCAGACACTCGAGACCCGGAGCTGCCTTCACCTGTGCTCCATATCTAACCCACAGAATCCCTTTCACCTTCGGGCTCCTTGCCCTCTCTCTACCTTTTCCACCTGTCAATCCTCAGCAAACAACAGTGAGGAGTCATTTCGCAGCCACAGAAATGCGAGGCTCTTGAAGGAGGTGAGTTTTTTAAGCTCATGTAAGGGTTTCTGGTTAAACGGGGGAAGTTTGCTTCTATTTTGGTTAAGATTCTGCAAGAATATTCTTGAGATTCTGTATTTTTGTATTGAAAAAATTAGGAAATTGAAAGAAGAATTCCGGAATTATGAAAGAGCTAATAATAATAATAAATCACTCTGCTAATATGAGAAAATTCTACGTTGTCCCATCTAGAACATAGCTTAAATATATAAACCTTCTTCAATATGTAATTCTTGTGAAATATTTCGCTCTTATTTATTCCCTTAGTCACATATATTCTTTCCCCTTCTTGGCTGCATCTTGCCGCATCGTTTTCCTTTCTTTTTAGCCTACAAATAATTGTATTAAAATAGGAATTTTTTCAATTTGAGAGCTTGGCCTGACAGGACTCTCCGCTGCGACTGCGGACAGCCGGCTGCCGGCTCCGGACTGCGGACTCCTGACTCCCGACATGTGACAGCCGAGACACGGAGAGAGACAGTCGGGAATGAAGTTGTGGCACGCATTGTCTGAGACCGCAAGGAAAGGGGCAGCGACATTTTTAGCCAGAAAGCATGTGGGACTTGGTGGTTGCATGGCTGGCTGGCTGGATCACTGCTCTTCCCGGCCCTGCAAATTCGCAGCGAATTGTTTGATAATGACACTGACATGATGCTGTCCTGACAACTAGGCAAGAAACCGGCTCCAGCTCCAGTCGCAGCCCCCACTCGGCCAGGGATTTTTCCAGCATTTCCTGTCTGGGCCCACGAAATTATATACGAAAATTAGTTGAAGCTGCCGCCGCTGGCGAATTTTCTATGTAAGCTTTTCTTTATAATTTGTTTTTTTCTGGTTCCTGCTGCCAGCCTGATCTCATTTCGTGTTTCTTTTCTTATTTCCTTATTTTTCCGTTGATTTGCTTTTCGGTTTTGGGCCGCATTTTGGGGGCCCAGTGCAAGCGGCGCTCTAAATTAAGTTTTAAGCAACATGTCTGCAAAAATCATGCCCCAGGATACCCATGGTCCCCCCCTTCTGGTGCTCCTCCTCGCATCCTGACTGCTGTCGCTGGCAGTCGCAACGTTTTATTCTCGGTCTCTCCACTCTCGGTTTGTTTTTTGTGTGTATTTCTATTTGAAGAATGGAAATTGTGTTTTGTGTGTGTTTGCTGCAGTAGTGGTCTTCCTTGTCCTTCGTGCAGTTCCTTGAGGAGCTCAGCCCCAGCCCAGTCTCAGCCTCAGCCTCTGCCTCAGCTTCAGCACTACTCCTGCCTCCTGCTGACTATTTTTTTGTATTTGTTTTTTTTTTATTGTATTTCGCCGGCCGTGCTATTTACACTGGCGCAGTCAACAGTCGCCGTCGCCGGCAGTTGCTTTTCCTGTGCCTATTTATATATTTGCAGGAGTTGCAGGATGGAAGGAGGCCGGGAGAAGGGGCTTCAGCAGAGATTGTACTTCTTCTTGGCTCCGAATTTGTATTTGTGTATTTGTCTTTTAGTTTATTGTGCGGCAGCTAGGCAACTTTGCCTTTTGTATTTGCGCTCCATTGAGGCAGGGAATTCAATTTTAAAATCCCCCAAAACCAGCAAACGAGGCCAGGGACCTGTGGTCCTGCCTGCATTTGATTACAGCAGCTCCCCCTCTCCCCGTGGTGTCCGAGTCGAAGGCTTCGCTTTAAATGATCGACGGCGGCGGCGGGGCAGCTAATTAAACGCGGCGTATACTTGATGTATGCCCGACTAAGCGCACATCGAGTATACGCCACGTTGGGCAAACAGGAAGCGGACGAGCTGGGAGCTTAGACAACCGACTTAATGGGGGATAAGCCAGCAGCAGGCAAACACTTCGCTGGCAATTAATTAAAAGCCAGCGAACATGGAGCCAAATATTTGGTCCTCCTGAAATGCAACAACAAGGACCAACGGCGGACAACTTGGAAAATCCGATTTTATGGCAGACACTAAGAAAAATCCAAAGGTAAAAGCGGCGGCTCTTGTTACATCTGTTGGAGCGTCTCCCGGAAGTCGTGTACCAGCTGCCTTATGGCCATCGCACAGCCCACAACGCCGAAGATAAGTCCGATCAGGATGAGTGCCAGGTCTCGAATCAGTTTCCATCTCAGCCGACCGTAGCCCTTGCCATAGCAAAGGAATATATTCATCAGGGCGGGACACAGCAGGTTCAGATTGCTCAGGGAAAAGGCACCCTCCAGCTCCGTGAGAGCCGCCAGGTTGGGCATGACAATGGCCACCACTCCTAGAAAGAAATAGTTTAGAAATATTACAAATTAAATTAAGGAAGACCCCTTACCTGTTAAAAGCAGAAATATAATACGAACCACGCACTCAGTCAGCGTTCGATGCTTTTTATGTCCTTCAATACTAGTATAGTCACTGAAAATCACAGTGATCACCACAAAGCCATGCAGCGGATAGCTGAGCAGGATCCCCGTGGCAATGCAAAACTTGATAATCTGGGACAAGCTATAAGGGCTCAAAAATTAAGAGAATTAAGCATGTAATTAAGTGATATATTACCTACATTTCATTCTGCGGAATATTGAGTGTGATGCTAGCCTGAACATCGTCGCCGAACCGCCAGTAACCCATTATTCCGAAGAATAAATTCGAGAACAGAATGAAGAACACTGCCAGATTGAGGATCCCAAAGAAGCCCAGGTAGCTCTGCGGACGAGCCATGTTTGCCTCCACGACAAGCATCTGGAAAGGGAGTCCAGATCCTAATTATATATATAAATCAATTTTTATAGTTCCATAAATCCTCACCGAACCCACGGCAGTCAGGGAGAAGGCAGCAATGCCAAAGAACTCGATCCATTCGAGGGGTGGCTTGACCAGCACCCGATCCTGGATACTGGGAAGATCACTGAACAAGTAGAGCATGATGAGGAGGAATCCTACATACAACAGGATGTTGGAGAGTATATTCAGGGGCACCAGGTACTTCAGTCGACGGATCAGGAAGAGCGGCAGGAGGAGCAGGCAAAGGCACATAACATAATACGCCTCGTTAGTTTGCCCCATGTGATAGTCCCCGATCTCCTTGTAGTTCTTGGCCACAAAAACCAAATACACGGAGCAAAGGAGGAACTGTCCTATGACCAGGACGCAGCTGGTCATAATGCCAGCCGCAGGGCCCAGGCACTGCACCCAATGGGGACCCTCCTCGTAGGCGATCCTCACGGCCTCTGGCATTGACACCTGCGGCACCTGGCGCCTCCGACAGCACTCCGTCATGCTGGAGATCTGAAGGCGAGAGGAGACCGAGCTGAAGAGTGGACCAAAGGCCAGGGGGAAGCCACTTACGGACCAACAAATGGATGCAGTACGTCAGCAGGACCATCAACAGGGCGGACATCACAACGCCAATCACGATGCCTGAGCAGCGGAAGGCCAGTGGCATGGCCAAAATACCCGTGCCAATCACGCACTTCAGCAAAGAGACGAAGGCGTCACAGTTACTGATAAATATTATATGTAAATCACACATTCAATATCATTTGCAACTAACTCACGTCAAGGGCTTCTCCACGGTTCGCTTTGCGTAGGGATCATATCTGTAGAATGACGCCATGGATTGGCTACAAAAAAAAAGCGCGAATTAATCGTTAGCCTACAAGGAGAGACACACCCACACTATGGTCAATGGCTCATTGGAGGCCGCCGGACCTGGGTCCTGCTTCTGGGCCTGGGCCTGGGCCTGATCCGGCTGCTTCGGCTCCATTGCCAGATGTCAGCAGCGGCAGCCAACGGCAACATCAGCAAAGAACTCGAAACGAAATCAACGAAAATCGTCTCCAACTTTTGACAGCAATTTCAAATTAGTTTAGTCGATACTACTACTGTCTGTCGTCCTGCAGCTGCGCACATTCGATTCACTTGCAGGGCATTAACAGGAAGTGAAACTGCTGCTGCAATGGCTGCCGCAGCCGCAATCAAAATGGCTGCACATGCGCGCCCCATTATCATAATAAGTGCAACTTATGGCCAGCTTCGCGGTCCTGCAGCGCATAAACTTGCCCAACTAACGGCAGATTGGTCCTGCGGCCGCGGGCTAAGGATTTCTCAGAACAGTCGGGGGAACTCAAGCCAAGGCAGGCGTTATCCCTGCGACAATTTTGGCCAAAGTTAGCTACAGTTGGGCTTGGATAAAAGGGAACTCAAAGTAAGGATTACCTAGATTAAGATGGGATTTAAAGCAAATGACAGATTTACACATATATTTCTTGAGCTACGTTTAAGCAGGAGTACATCCTTTTAACTCTCCACCAAAGGCCAGGCTTTACTGTTCGCCGGAGGACGATTGTCATGCCAGAATGCGCACTTCCGCGTTCGCATTTAGTTAGTGGCTGCGTCTCGGTGTGCGTTTAACAGTAAATTGAATTAAAATTTATTGTGCAAATTGTAGAATTCCGAGAGCGCGCACAGCGAGCACAGGACTCGCCGAGACAGCGGCGCAAATCCAATACAAATAAAATTAAGTAAAAATGCACAGAGCTCGCTGGGGTATATATAAATATATATGTTTGTACGTATATATGCAAGTGTCTGTGTTGGCACAGAAATATGCAAATGCGATATTGTCGCTGGGCGACATTTACAACAATTACAATAACAACGCAGGCACCTAACTGCGTGCGACATGTGACACGATATTCAAATAAAGGATGGAGGGAGAGGGAGGCGCTACTCCTGCCTCCATTTATAGCATATATTTTGCATAAAGGGAAATATGCAGCAGGAGGAGCTTGGGAAAAGAAAACGAAGGCGTTGAGAAAACGGAAAACGAGCGAGAGCAACGCAGCGCAGAAATCAAATAAAACAAATTTGGAATTTTACAGCAGACAAGGAGCCCAAGCACAGGCACAACTGAACTCAACTGCTTATGTGCCACAATGTTCTGGACCCGGACCCGGACCAGGTCCTGGTTTTCGTCCTGGATGCCTCCACATGTTCCTTAAACTGTCAGCAATGTGCGACTCCGACTGCGACTGCGACTGCGAGTGTGTGTATGTTATGGAAACAAACAGACTGACATTCAATTTAAATTCCTATACAAATAATTGCATGGCATTGGCATGGGTCGCAGGAGGGACGGCGTTAAATGGGGACTTCCCCCCCAGAGAGGGCGGCCACTGTGATTGCTTGCTAACGATAGATTCCCGGATAAAAACTCAACCCGAACTAAGCTCGACTTTTCACAGTATTTATAAACAAATCGGAAGCAGGAATCCGACTCTGGGGAGGCCAGGTGATGGAGAGGATTGCTGTTTTTGTTGGTTATAGAAATTAACTAGAGGTTGCACAGAGAGAAAATAATATAAATAATTTATCTAATAGAAAGTTACTTTAAATTTTCATTTATTTAAATTCTATCATCATCTCTGACTGTAGAAAATCGTATAAATTCATAGTCTTTCGTGGTTTTTCCTTCAATTTCCCCGATTTGCCTAGCTCAATGTCAATGGCCCAGACTTGGTTATACCAGAAAGTCATCTGGCAAATAATTATAAATTCCCGGCGATGCTCGTCTGCCTGGCAGCTCGCCGCCACCACCACCGCCATCGCCATTATCCTGGGCTCATCATCAGCTAAACCGAAAATAAATGCCATTTCGAGGAAATTTCTCAATGCAGCGCACGCACAGGACGAGGACAAGCCACGACCACGGTCACAAGGATGTGCTGGCTTTTGTCCTTGCCAATTGGCGCTCACAGCTGGTGATGGCAAAGGTAATACGGTTATTGAAGGGTACAGAAATCTAGAGAAGAGAGTAAAAATTCAAATTCATAAATATATATCTAAATATTGATTAATCCTTTAAGTATTTGGTTAAATTATTCTTATACTTGATAATAACTTGCCATAAGAAGCTTTTTTTCTATATTTAATGGTACTTTAAGCATTGAACTTAATTACCCAATTATTTTTAGGGACATTACCAGGTACCTAGGTACAAGGACACCCAATGTTACCATCACTGTTCCACCTAACTCACCTGATGGCGGCGAGCATTATCTCCGCGCTTATCGCGTCGTCATCATCGGCGTTATCAACAGCTTAGCGACGCCGCAAAAAAACTTTGCAGGAGCTTCACGTTCCGCTGCAGTTTCCTTCCGCCACCACACCCCCCTCATTCCGTGCGCCTCAATAATTTTGATCAGATTTTCCGAGGCGCTTGTCCAGCGTGCTGCCAGAGCGCGCTTTCATCCCGCTTCCGACAATATTTTTGCATTTATAATGCAATTCATCGTTCATTTTTCATACTTGCACAAAGTGGATTTTTATTAGATTCCCTTTATATATATATTATATATATATGTATGTATATCCTCTTTTTGTTTCTGTTGCCCCTTGGCTTCTTTGTGGACTTGTTTTTCCTCGCTTTTAATGTGGCCTGGCCATATGGAGCGTTGGCCAAGCTGGAAATTTCAATATCATCGAACTGAAGGGGGGAAATCGGAAGACAGACAGCAATAAATGTTCAATAAGGAGAGGAATGCATATGCATTCACTGGAAAGAATAGATGTAGTGGTTTTTACTTTTAATAATACGTATGTATATATTGAGTACAGGGAATAACACAATGGAAATGGAAAACATTTCATTTCTCAAATTGAATTCAATTAAATCACAAGCAAAATGTTGAATAATGCTCAAGTTAATTTATTAAAAACCTTTTTCAATAAATAATGGTACTTTAAGTATTTAACTTGATTATTTTAGTGAAATTCCCTATAATTTATGTATATTTGTAATACTTTCATAACAGTAATTACCCTTTTTTGAATTCTCCTAAAAGTAAGCTCAAAATACAGCCCACCGTGACTTCTTTAAGAGGACTCCCCCAATGCATACACCCTTCCTGCTCTTAATAACTGCAAAAGTTCACAGTGCGTGGCTTCATTTATTATGCATATTTTCCACACAATTTGTCAATGTGCTGTACGCCCTGCCCCGGAGTCGGGGCTGGGAGAAAAAACTATTTGGAAAACAAACGCCAAAACAGCACTACACTCACTCACACATAGCTGGGGTTTTTCTATTAAATAAACTGTCAGTCATTGACGTTGGTGCGTCGCCGACGTGCTGCGGATGTCGAGAGTCATACACACGATGATGTTCCAAATAATTGCACTCCCCCTCGAAGGGATATATTAACGGCATTTTTAGTGAGCGGCACGGCACGCAGACAAAGGATTCTTATCCTTAGCGGCGATGCCGATGCCGATGCCGATGCTACCGCAGCATATTATTTGCCCGTCTGCGCCGTAATTGAATGTTACACGTAAAATATTGCCGGAGCAAGCCGGGTTCATTACGGCGACGTCGACGACAACTACGGGGTCACGGGACGTGAGCGAGTTGAGATGAGGTCCTCTCACTGTCCAATATTGAACTTATTGACAATGAGTGGCAGGAAAAGTAATGACAAAGTGCCGGGAATAGCTGAGGCCTGGCGAGAAACGCGGAATTCAAATTCAAATTTCCGTTGAAAAATGTTAAATCATTGTAACATTTTCTTTGACCTATTTGTAACCCTTCCGGAACCATTTTAACTTATTTTTATAGGCTTACAATTATTTGAATTAGGTTTCTAAGCTACTCAAATAGCCTGCTTAAGAAAAAGGTCAAGGTCAAGAGTAGTTTTAAATGAGATAAATAAACTAGTTGAAAAGTTTTCTAATAAAATTATTTATATTTACACAATTTTACAAGAACTTTTACGTTATATTTACTTATCTTACGTCTTTTACATGTCTTTACGTATCAAGTAGCTTTAGAAAACTTTTGGAAGTCATAGAAAACATCGTTTCAAATACCAAATGTCGCATTTATCTTAGAAATAATCCTTGGTTGAGAGTGTACAAACAGGTTTTTAACCAGAGCTCCCGCAAAAAGGTCGACCGTTTTGATCATAAGAATTGTTTCGGAGAG
>JAEIIH010026373.1:0-52482 GCA_018904745.1 Drosophila orosa
TTTTGGTATATCCTTTGCTTATATTGATGTATTGTACGATATTGGGTAGACATCTAAATTTATCGATTCGATTAGTTCTTTGTGGTATTTTTAGGTAAGTTTAAAGCAGTTTTCGATATCATTTGATTCGTAAGAATATCTGAGTTATCCATTTGTGTAATTTGACTAGTTGCATTGGAATGTTGTGTGGATTATCTAATGTATTTGATGGTTCTGGTAGTATTCGATATTAGATAGATTCGATTCGATAAAATAGATAGAAAAGGTGGTCCATTTAGTGATCGTATTCGTCAGCATATGATTAGGTTCACGTATATCGCGATATCTACAAAAATAAAAACCTAGGTGCGAGTAACAAATGAAAATAAAAAAGACGGCGACTTTCAATAATAGTTCTTTAATTAAAAACATTGCAGCACACTTTCAGTTAGCACAGATATTAATATTAAATAATATTAAGAAATAATACACAAGAACTCGGAATAAATAAGGATACAAATAAAAACTGATTGCATGTCTCGACATTTACATTGAAATCGCTTATTGTATAAGCTTCCAAATGATATGGGGGCTATTCAAAGAACTTGTTCGCCTTGCCTTATGTTTTTGTATCTCTGAAGTGTTGATCTTCTTAGTTTTTGTAAGTTTTTTGAATAGGTGCGAGTTATAACAGTTTATGATAATGCTTAGATTATGATATAGGTGTTTTCATTATTATATCGTGGGTATATATGTGTGGGCGTTACAGCTTATCTAATCATTAATCATTTCTGCATTTTTTCCAGCATTCAATATGTCTCACTTAATCATACTTCGATAGGTGTATATAATATATATATTTTTGTATCTTTCATAACTACTAAAAAAGTTTCCTCAGCTTTTTCGGCAAGCTCTTCACAAAACTCTCCTCCCTCGTATGCATATGTATAAATATATGTATATGTACCACAATAGTTGTATGGATTTTACATTATCTTTATGTTAGGTTTAGGTATGTTTCTTTTTGTTTAGAATTTGTTGCAGGCCCGCCAATTTGATTTCCGCACTTGCAGCCATTCCTTTTGGGTTTTTATACTGTTTTTTTCGTTTGATAGTCCCATGCCCTGCAGGTGAGAGTCTGCTACTTCTGCAGTTCCACGCAGGTCTTCTCCGTGGTCGTGGTTGTCATTGTGTTCGTGGTGTTGCTGCTCGACGACTCGTCCAGGTCGTCGTTAGTGCTCTCCATTTCCTGCTCGGTTATGATGGTCACCAGGCCGCTAACGTTCTCTATGGCAAGTGGAGAAAAGTTCAGATTATAATCAATTTTAAACACCCTTTAGGCCTGAGGTAAAGTCAAGTGACAGCACAAATTTTTGCATTACCGCTTTAATCCAACACTTTCTAGGCAAGATCTGTGGGGCGGGGGCGGAGCAATGAGAGGCAGAGCAAGAGAAATAATCGAGATTAGTATTTCGAGGATAGAATATACGACCAAGGCACAACATCGACACAAACAACACAAGAAAATCTAACTAAAAACCATACGACTGAAGAAAACTTATAAACTCATAAAAATTCTTGCAAGCTATATACAAAATATATGTATTGCACACAAGTTTACGATCTTCACAATCTCTAGAATTAATTTCCAAGAGTTTGTGCAAAACACAACAGAAAATCCGGTGCCCAAAAGTGGGCACCACAAACGAAACACAAGCGAAACAGTGGCGGCCACAAAATTGAGCTCGCCGCAAGTGACAGTGACTGTTTGCAATTTCCGCACCGTTCAAGTGCTGCTGCTGCTGCTGCATCAGGCTAGAGTGCGGTGGTGGGGGTGGGCGGCCGTCATCCCCCAAGTAGCCGCCCGCTGTCTGCATGCCGCCGGACATGTCGATGGCTCCATTGCCTGTCAGCAGGCTCCTCTGCTGCGGATGTTGCTGCGGATGCTGCAGTGGCTGCTGCGGATGGTGTTGCTGTTGCTGTTGCTGCTGCTGCTGCTGCTGCTGTTGATGCAGGGCGTTGAGTGCGCCGCTGAGCTGGTGCTGATGATGCTTGGCCGCCAGACTGGCCAGTTGCTGCTGCTGCAGCTCGCCGCCCATTCCCGGCAGCATAATTCCCTCTGCGAGTTTGGGTGTGTGTTTGCGGTTTCAGTATCGATGGGGTTGCATATCGATGCGAGGGGTAAGCATTAAGAGGAATGGAGTTTAAGGGGGAAAACGACAGAACAGACAAAAACAGCACGCAATTAGAGGTTAGTCGTCAAGAGGGAAGTCTTTGCCAGTCGGTTGGGAGGCTGTCATTCTCCTTCTCTGTTGGGCCAAACATTGGGTAATGTTCTTAATCTCACATTGCTTTTGCGGTTAGGCACCTGGCGAATATTCAACTAGTCTCCTGGACTTCATATTTGTTGAAGTTTTAATAATATTAAGATACTCCCTTTGCGGCTCTACTTTTTTAGGCATTATGGATTCAAAGATCTCTCAAATTAATAAATGTTACACCTTTATAAGCTAATAACTTGCGTAGTTCTGCACAAATTAAAGAACCTTCTTTATAATAGTATTTTTAAAGTTAAAGTTTGAATAAATTGTTTTTATAACTCACTTCTCATTATCAACTTTGCATTCGCCAAGCTGAACCATCTACAAATTAGCCTTTCTTACTTCCCACAACAGGCTGAACCAACCTGGACTTAAGCACACATATCTCTAGCCACTCCCGGTAAGCAAACCCACTTGTTAACCCCACACTCACTTGAATTATGCTCGTAGTGACCGTTCTGCTGGTTCATCTTGGCCGGCGAGTCCGTGTTCAACTGCGAGGCGGTCACCGAGCGGGTCTGCAGAGTGTTGGGCTTGGAGTTCAGCGCGGAGCCGGGGGCGCTGGGCAGACCGCTACTGGTGGCACTGCTGCCGCCGCCGTTGGGCTCGTCCAGCAGCTGGCGGAGTCGCTGCAGCTGGGCTTCCAGCTGACGATTGTGGTCCTCCAGTATCTGCATGCGAGCCTCAAGACGTCCTTTGTGCTGGCGCAGAAGCTTAGCTTCCGCCATCATGTCCTGAATTCATATGTTTAATAAATATACGCAAATTTGTAGAGCATTAAAAACCCACCTGTCCCTGCTCGCCCTGGCCAGAGAGACCCGTCAAGCTGGAGCCCGAGTGCGACATGCCGTTGGAGTCGTCGGGAGTTACGCTTTGCTGCTTGGTGCACAGCTGCTGGTATTCCGCCTGCAGGTTGGCATTCTCCTCCTCCAGGTCGCGGATTATCGCCTCCAGCTCCTCGCGTTGCTCCGCATCCATGGCGGCCATCACTTGAACGGGGGACTTGGGTGCACTGCCGTTGCTGGTGCCGGGCAGGGCCTGACAATACTGAGCGATCAGCTGATGTTCGTCGTCGCTGTCCGGCGTGGAGTTGGATCCCGTGCCGCCATACTCCACCTGAGCCAGGCGCGAGGCATACATCTCCAATCGAGAGTGCATGTCGTTCTGCAGCTGGTGGGTTGTGTGCTGCGGGCTGGGCGCTGGACTCTCAAGGGCATCACCTGCATTTATTTATTATAATTAGTATTTAATATTTTATTTAATTTGGAATTTTCTATTGAAAACTCACCTTCTAGTACACTTTGCACGGGCAGGTAGCCGACACGTGGATGCTTCTTAAAGTATTTGCGACTTTTGAATTTGTTTTTAAGGGCGCGCGTAAAGTCACGAACGTCCTCGGTGGAGGTGGTCTACATTTTAATGAATGAATTAATTATTAAATGAATAAACAATGAAATGATTATATTCTTGTTAAAATGAACTCACAGTTGTGCAGTACTCGTGCATGGGATGCGTTAGCTTGTGGTTCTTGGCGTTGCGGCCGAAGAAGAAACACTTTTGGCACATGTCGAAGTTGAAGCACTTGAGGCATCTGTAGCGGAAGCCCACGATGGGGTACTCCTTGCAAATGTTGCACTTGGCCTGGTGCTTGGCCGCCTCTGCGGCTGCCAGTCGATGGAGCACTGGGAGCCACACCAGACTCTGCGGCTCGTGTTGCAGCCAGCCCAGGAAGTGCTGCAGTTCGATGGAGATTTCCTGGTTACCATCGATGGCCTCCTGGGAGATGCCTGCCTGCTCCAGGCAGGATCGCACCGAGGGCTCGATGTTGGAGCCTCCAAAGGCGGCCACTTCGCCGAGTTGGCGAGGAACCTAAGAAGAATAAGGATAGCGAATATGATAACCCCAACTTGAATAATCAAAAAGCTATCTTTACCTGAATGCAATCATGTAGCAGCAGTCCAAGTCGTCTCTGATCCGCCCGGCGTTCGGTGTCCGCCACCAGGCGGAAGAGGTAGCGGTACTTCTCCTCCAGGTGACCCTTGCAGAGCAGGACGAGTCCCACCTTGAAGCTCAGCACACGGATCTGGCCGGTGCGCTGCGAGTCGTACACGTTCAGGATCCAGTTGATGGCCAGGTCCAGCATCAGCGTCAAATCAATTTTATCGATTGTCACGTAGAGCGAATGCAGCACGGTGGTCATGTCGGGTATGTCGATCAGCTTGTCGTTCTGGGCCCTCAGGCCGTGTCGGTCGAAAGATTCGCAAGCGGTGGCCATGGTGATCCTGTCGAGAGCTGTCGTGGGGAGTGGGGAATAAATAGCATAGCTGGAAGAGTATAAAATAGCTTTGTGTCAACTCACCCAATCGCTTTTGAACGGAACGCAGTTTCATGGCCGTCCTGTAGGCGGAGAAGCGAATCTCGTTGAGATCCGCCAGGCCCTTCATCAGCTCTATCATCTCCGGATGGTCCCAGTGCGTGGTCTCGCGTTCGTGGCTGCAAGAGAAATAATTAAATAGGTCATTGTTTTATTGTTCTTAATTTGTGCAAGTACAAAGAATACTCACTCGATGTAGTAAGGCACATTGGCGGCGGTGGTGGCCCTCTCCCAGGGCGGCTTCACGCTCTGGCCGAGATTGGGCAGCGGTCCGATGGTGCCGCTGTTCGATGTGGTGCGTCCATCGTCGCCGTTCTCATGCGTCTGCTGGGCTCCGGCATGGCACAGGACCTTCTGGCGCTCGTCCATCGCAATTTGCAGGAGTTTCATGCTGATTGATTTTTAATTGTAAATATTTTACTAAACAATAAAGAATTCGTACTCACCGCGTGTTCAAATCCTCTAGTTTGGAGAGGCAGGGCGTGGGGACCAGCACCTGGTTGGCGGTGAAGAAGGACTGCTGCTCGTTGCAGTCATCCAGAAGGGCACTGGCCGTGGTCATTTTGTCTCGGAGTCGCTGCAGCTGTTGCATCTGCTCGTTGGCTTCGCCCACGGAGAAGGGTGGCTGCCAGGAAGCCTTTGTCTGATCGGCGGAGGCAACGCGGGAGCTCAGATCCTCCAGGATCTTCTGGAATTGACGCATTTTCTGCAAGAAAACGGATAAACAAAGGGCAGAGTTAGTTAGGTGGAAATGCAGGATGTGGCAGGATTGTTTAATTAGCTGTATCTTTACACCAATTTTCTCCTTTGTAATAGGACTTCATTTTCCCCAGACAATAAAGGAACATGAACAGAGGCATTTGAGGAAATGCCTTTAATGTGACCGCCCACAGAATTACCGCTTTTGTTGCCTTCTTGCAGGCGTCTGCTGCATTTTTAATTATGTTTATGAGCTTAGTTGGGGCTCATGTTGCCATAATGGCTTATTATGAACACCAGAAGCGAAATGGGAAGTACAACCAACTAAGTTTATATGCTTAATATTTTGTATAATATTTAGTAAACGTTGCTATTGTTAAGTGCTATTTAAAGACAAAATTTGTAAATATTTTACCTAAAAGAAATCACCTAAATGAAAATGATATTCAATTATCTTAGGGACATAAAATCCCACATTAGCGGCTCTCAATTCAACCCCAAAAGCAGTCTGAACCATTTTTTTTTCTGGCAAGTATGTGTGAATCAAAGACAGCTGCTCAATTTTCGTATCCTTCGGTCCCTTCCTGTTTTAGAACGTGTCCACAGTCACTTCTTCATTAGCAGTTAAAAGCAGCCAACTTAAGCTTTAACGTTTATGTGCTTTGTATGCACTGAGATCCCCCAAACCCCACGACAACCCACTTGGCAACACCCAACCCCTGGCTGCGCCTTTCCGCTGTGCCAATTTGGCTCTTTGTAACTCCAAACTGTGAAAAAGGCAGCACTCGATCCGGGAGCAACAGGAGGAAAAGGAGCAACATCTGCGCACGTTTCATTTGGCCCATTTTCACCCAGCGCCCAGAACACACACTTCCCTTGAGAAAATTTTCGCTTTTCAATTTTTACCTTGGCGTTTCGCATTCTCTATTCGCCATTCGCCATTCTCCATTTTCCATTTCCATAAACCGGCAACAAAAACTTTCATTGCCTGGCGTTTTGCATGCAACAAGCAAAATGCATTTACCTTGGCAAAGCAAAAGTTTCAGCCAGGAGCCTGGACGAAGTCCTGGATTCCACCCACATTTCCCCCTTCTCCGTTTACTTTATTATTTCATTTAGTTTTCCCTGGCCCTCCCCCGGCTGCCTCATCGGATCCTCTTCTTTTTGGCTTCTGTGTAGTTTTTAATTTAGTTTTCTTCGAGTTTGTGTTTTTGATTTGGAACTTTTGCCTTAGCTTTTGCAGCCTTTAACTCTTTGTGGCTCCCGGGGCGAGTTTAACCCCATAATGCCCTTGTATGGCCAGTTGCCCTCATGTATGACCATGTGTATTGTTTGTGGCATATCCCAGAGGATGTTCAGGAATGGAAATTTTGTGCATTGTCTTTAAGAGCTCACTATATTCTGAGAAGCATCCTTCAGACACAGGTTAAAATACTTAAATATATACATTGTGTTTGTTATTTAAACATCCCAGGTTAGTTTTTCATTTAATATTCTCACATAATGACGTCTTTCATCTGTGTTATCTAGTTTCAGTCAAAATCAGAGTAGTTAGTGCTCATTCCCCTCAATTCTGTTTGCAATTCTTTCCACTTTCGCAATCTTTTCCCTGCTAATTAAGCACACAAATTATTTCCTGCAACTTCAGTGGGGAAACCTTTGTGCGAGTTTCCTTTGAGCTGCGCCTCCTATTTCTTTTTTAATTAGCGAAGCGGCGAATGCGGCCAACAAAGGCGCCCAAAGGCTGCGGCCAACTTGTCGCTGGCAATCAATAATTTCTTGTTTACAATAAATATGTATGCAGCCCCCGGCCCCTCGCTGCAATGACGGCACCTCCATTAATTAGTGGCAAAAAGCCAGTAAAGTGAGCGCCGCAACAAAGGGACAAGATGAAGGCTGTCTGCCGTCGAAGTCGTTATGGAAAGGCATCGGGGGGATGCACTGATAACAGGGCATTGCACTTTTAAAGCTGCCCGTTTTCCTTGGCTCCCCCGTTGAGCTCCGTGTTTAATCAGCGAGCGAGTAGGAGAAGGAGGAGGCAGGGTCTGCTCCACGTGCATTGTGCGACTCCGGCAAAGGAATGAATCCCTGCAAAGCCAACAGGGAGCTGGAGCCTTGGCAATAGTTGTGGGCGTTTGTCCATGGCGTGTGCTCAAAAAGCGCAACTCTGTGTAATTTAATACCAGCCGCTTGACTCCATAACAGTTGCTAGGCTCGGCTTCACCTGCGGCTGCCGAGCAAGGGACTTGGTTAAGTTAAATAAAGAAAACTCTGTCGCCATACTTTCTATGGCATCAACAAAGAGTGCACAGGAAGAAAGTATTATTGAATTTTATACGGGTAATATAACAAGTTCTCTATAAAAGATGTTGATTCATTTTACAGCCTCAGAAACACGTTTTTTTGCAATAAATAGTCCATTAGTAAGGAATAAGTTCTTTATAATTTATAAAGACGTAATTTTTCTTGTTAATCTTTCATTGTTTTCTCTGTATATTCCTGGCTTGTTAAAATTCTTTGCATTTCCCCTTGGAATGAAAAGTCATGTGGCACAGCCATTTTCTACCTTTAATTGACATTTTCCTGGGGAAAATTGCAACCTAAACAGGAGTTAAATCAATCAATATATCAAAACTGTTGCTCACTCCTTTTTATTCCTCTCTCTCTCCCCTTTTATGCCTCGTTCTCTCTCTACTCCTTGCTCAGTGGAGCTTGAAACGGAAATCCTTGCTTGCATTAATTAATTGAAATTGCAAGTGAGACCGAAAACAGTTTCACTCAAACGAAGGAAAAAGAAGCGAATGAAGGAGAGAAAGGAAAACTCGGTTAGCAGCTTGGCCATTTCTTCTCTTTTTTTTAACAAGGACACATCTTCTTAAATAAATCAGGACCAACAAGAAAAACGAATCCTTTATGACTGTGGGTGGGAATTAATCAAGATTTCAAAGGAAATGATGGAAAAAAGAGAGCTGGGTACAAACAGAGGAGAGAAAAAAAATCTGTTTAATTAAAATGGCAACTTAAAATGTATGTATTATAATCAGACATTATGCAAACAGGGTTATCCCTTATGTTGAGGTAATTTACATATACCAAGAGCGTTCAGTAAATTAATTTCATGGAGATTCTATTACTACTTCAAGTTATTTGGGCTTATGGCTTAATTATTAATAATAAATAATTAGTTCTGGCCTTTAAACATTTGTTAAAACGCCTTAGATGGCTTAAATATACTTATATCAACGAATAAATTATAATAAGAGCTAAAGAAGTGTAAATATAGTTATCACTAGTGATCAATAATGACCAATATTCTGACCACGTCTGTTTAGTCGATGCACAAACCTCGTTCTCGTCGCGTAATATTCCCACAACCTGGAGGAACATGCGCTCGGCCTCGTTCTGCGGATCATAGTTGGAGTAGGTGTCGTCCACCAGTGTGATGTCGCCCAGGCGACAGTGGAGCTGCTCCTCGGAGGACGACGAGTACAGCGACAACATGTTGCGTCGCCGCTCATCGGCAACGTGTTGCACGCTGGCAGCAACTGTGACCGGTGGACCCTCTAAGGGGGCCTCCATTGGTGGCTCTGCCTCGTCGCATCCACTGCTGCTCAGTTGGGAATAACTAAGGCTCAGCTCGTCCATCTCCCCACCTTCATCATCATCGTCCAAGTCCTCGTCCTCCTCCTCTTCCTCCTCTTCCCCATCATCCTGCTCCATGTCGTGCTCCAGTTCTGTGCCGCCGGTGCCGCTGTCGCCACTCTGCGAGCTGGCCTTGTCCTTGGCCTTGGCCACGCCCACACTGCCCGCTGCCGCCCCAACGTTCACCACCACCAAATTGTTCAGGTTGCTCAGGTGGCTGAAGTGGTGCGATTCGTTGCTGCTGCTGCTGCTCCGACTGCGACGCTTCATCGAGCGAAAGGGGGCCAGGAGGCGACGCCGAGTGCTGCAGGTGGGCGTGGCATAGGGAGGCAGCATCTCCGCGGTCTGCGGATGGATCTTGGGTGCTCCCGAATAGCGCTCCAGTGACCTTGACTTGCCCCCATGGCTTCTGGTATGGGAATTTTTAATAATCTCGCCAGCCTCATCGCTAGAACTGTTGACAACGGGCGGGGATGTGGCAGCTTGACTTGAGAAGAGTCGCATTTTGGAGGATCTTAGTTCCAACTTCAAGTATATATTCTTATTTGTAAAATGGCTCTTTAATTCAGAGATATAGCTCAGTTGAAGATACTGCTGTGTGCTGTTCCCTTAAGTGCTGATGAGTTGCTGCTGTCGCTCCTGTTGCTGCTGCCGTTGCCGTTGCTCGTTTCTGATGCTGCTTAATTAATCTTGCTCTATGCAGATTTCAGGTTTTCGCCTCTCCTGCTGCTGCTGCTGCTGCTGTGGCTGTTTCTCCCGGTGAAAATCTTAGGCACTTGGCTGCATCGTTTTAGGGCACATTCTTGCGTAATGAACGTTGTTTTTATGCGCTTATCTATTTATATAAACCGGTTCGACAGGATTCAGCGTTTATTATTCCGTTTTCTCTCCCTTTTCTTTTTTTTTTTCTTTTCTGGCCAAATATGACAAAGGCATAGCATGATGTACACACAAATACTACAAGTACGATTTGTGTGTAATTCCCATTACAAATAAGCATGGCCGAGTCAATAAGCCACTCAATTACGCCGAAATTTCCCAGCTCGCGCCCCCCTTAGCCGCCCAACTTTTGACTAGCGTTAATTATCCAGACATCGCGAGTTGTTTGCCAAGCAAAAAGGTTGACTGCATTCTGTTTACCTTGGGCCCCCATCTACTCCATCTCGCGCCCTCCTCGAGTCTACTCCACCATGGATGTGTGTAAATTATGTTGGGCAATATTTGCCCGCCGATAAGCCAACTCCAATGTTTCAGTTAAGATATATATTGTCTTGGGATGGGTTCCTGGTTCTGTGCCGGGTTCTGGGTTCTGGGTTCTCGTCTGTGTTTTGTTCTGCTCATTTGGACCCATGACATTGCCAAGGTGCGATAAGTGGAATGGTGAAATGTGAGCGACGAGGAAAGAGCAAAGGTGTTTGGGAAAAGCCAATAAAAAGTGGGATAGGTTAGTGGAACGATCGTTTATTACAGAACAAACTGAGGGAACCACTTGTTTAAGTAACAGGTGACGAAATATAAGGAAACATGGGAAAGTTCTTTTAAGAAGTTCTTCGTTTTCTTAGCTAAGTTTATTTGGAAGAGGGAAATGTAATTGGGTCAGTGTACTACTTCTGTTATGAGATAATACACATTAAAACTTGTAATCTGAGCTCTTTTCATTCCTTGTTAATACATTTTCTGAATAAAGTTCTAAGGGAGTAATATCAAAAAAAAACCCTATACTAAAATTTTACAATAATTAATTTTTTTAAGGGTTCCAAAATAAGGTCGCTTTCCCCACCAAACCTGTCACCCTTGAGACTATAGGAAAAAAGTTCTGCTTTCCATAGAATATTAAGTACGGCTCTTGACTCCGCAGAAAAGTAAGTCTCAAGTGAATGCGGCTAGTGGCTAGGCAATGACCCCGCTTAAACCCCAAAAGGAAAAACAACAGGAAAAGTGTGCAAAGAACAAGCTTCAAAAATAGATGACATTCGAGAATGAAAGAAGTGACCGAACGAAAAGCGGAAAAACAACGAGAACTACTGGAAAAAAAAGAAAGAAGAGGCCATAAGAAGTGCGAGGCAGACGAAAGCTCATTAAAAATTCTAAGCTGTAAAGCAAAACAAAGTTTTAAATAAAGTCGAATGGGGGCAGGGAGGGGCTGGGCGGAGACAAGTAAACTAACAAGCCATTGACAAAGACTTCACCGCCCTGATGAGTGAGTGCGGCACAAAGAGGGGAAGTCTCCTCTTCGCTGGTGGAATTGGTTAGGAGAAAGAGATAGGACAGTGAAATGCCGGCGAGTAATGCCGGTAATGACATTGTAACGGTATTTATTACAACATTACGACGAATGACAAGTGTCTAATTAGTTAAAGCAACATTCCACACCCCCCCCTCGGGGTATCCCGGCCTCTCTTTGGCTGTGCATAAATTTTGTTTTTTTTTTTTTTTTTCAGTTTGGAGTTGCATTGCCATGGCAACCAAAGTCTAATTGGAAAATGTAGCCGCATGCAACATGGAAAATGCTGAAAATATTTGTGGCACGAGCGCTTATAAGGCAGGAATGAAAAAAATATAGAATATTTATAGCATTATTTTTTTGCCATTAACATGGTTAAATGCATTACGAAATATGCCGAAAGAGCGGGAGCTGCATTTCAATTTGATTGATGTACTTTGTGGGCTGCGTGAGGGAAATCCGAATGAATTTCATTATAATTTTCACTTTTTTCCCTTCGCAGAGATAAAAGTCAACGTTGGCCTGCATACAAAATAGCCCCCCTTTTACATATTCAATATGTATATAGGAATATGAATTGATATTGATAGAATGTGTGCGGAATGTATGTGTTATTGCCTTTGGAAATGCAAATATTTTGCAGTTTGGCTGCAAAAAGGATGTGCACAGACACATTTTGCCAATAATTGAAATGCAACAGATTGAAGTCGATTCCCCAGGCATTAAAACGAAAGGAAAACAGCGCAGTAATCTCATAGATTCAGAGCCAAAGCGACTCGACTCAGTGTGCTGCTTAATTATTCACCACCGCACAAATAAAGGCAATTTGAATGTTATCAGCTCGGCAAATCAAAAGTGTGTGTATTTTCACTTTCAGTTTGTGCTTTTGGCGAAACTAATCCACAATGCTCAGCACATGTGGGGAAGCAAAACATTTTACTGGCTTCACTGCCGACACGACAATAAATCACCAAAGTGAGAAGCCACAGGGAGTCGAGACACGAGAAAAGCACCGAAAATATAATCCGTTTACCTGCCTTTGAGATTCGGCTTTTGTTTATCAACAACCAAACTAATTAAGTTGCCCAGCAGAGCTCTTCTGAGCCCGCGTGTATCCGAAAGATACAAAGAAATAGAAAGCCCTGCGGTCACACTCTCGTATCATTCCACGCTTTGTGAGTTTAGGAAATGTACTTAAAAAAATGTACATATATCAGAGGGATTTCTAAAGTGGATTTATGACTTTATTTCGGTTCTTCAAGCCCTCTGTTTCCATTACATATACCTTTTTATTACCATCTACTAGATTGTTTTGAATATATGTAATACTTAAATCCAATTATTTCCTTTCTTTCAGTGTTGAAAACTCCTAAAATCCAGCAAGATCTCTAGAATTCAAGTGCTGAGTCATGGATCGCAATGGAATATCGCTGTGAAAATGGCCCAACATAAATCAAAAGCGTCACGAATCGTAGATCCCACCCCGGACCCAACCACGTGCTTACGATAATTGCAATTTGATTGAACCCAAAGCCTGGCTCGAACTCAAAAGCCCGGTGTGTCCAGAATTTTTGAGCAGGGGCCGGTGGGAGAGTCATTCAACTCTGAAAACAACAAATAACAAATAAGAATCCGAATCATGCAAAGCCGCGTCTCTGCCGGATTACACAAAAGCCCAACCGGAAATTTCAGATGGAAAACGGGCAAAAAAGAGAGACTCACCAAAAAAGTAGAAAAAGAAAAACAAGTCAAAAAAAAGAAAAAAAAAAAAGCAAAAGTGCATTATGCGACCCTCGGTTGTGGGGCTTTTGTTTAGAGCCGGTCTCGCTCTGTTTGGTTTATGCATTTTCACAAGGAGAGAGACAGAGACAGAGACAGAGAGAGGGAGCGAATTTCCCTCCCTGCCCTGTCTGAGTTCTGAGTGGCCGACCATGAATAATTTTCCAGTTGTGACTTCTTTTGTTTTCCGATTGTCAAATCCATACAAATGATGAACAAAAGAGGAAAATGCGAGGGCGTAGAGCTAGTTAATGTCTTTAATGGGATATGCAAACCGAAATATAGGTGATATTTGTGGGAGATAACGATTGAAATTTAATTTAAGAAAATGTAAATGTTTATTTAATATCTATTTAAATAATTTATAATGTTAGTCAACTCTCAAGGAAATTTCCCTTCTCTAAGACATATTTCCATCCACACAGCCACCATTAGAATTCCATTGAAATCAAATTCCTTTCACTTGCTTAACCCAAATCAAATCCAATCAATAAAGAACACAGATTTCAATATAACTTTTTTTTTTCTTCCACACATTTTAGCTCAGCCAATCTCAAACTCTGGGGAATACAAAAAGGATGGAAAAACGCTAGAAAAAGGAGCGGAAATTTCATGCGTCATGCGGCAAAATTGAAACCGCAAAAGTCACTCCCCCAATGCCAGTGCATTTGCAAGGCTCAACGAGAATATATTCTATATGTATATGAGAGCTGGTATGCTGCCTGAAATTGGCGTTGAAAAATGATATCAAATTTGTATTTGCGCCTGGCACACAAACTTGTCGCGCGGCAAATAAACTGAAAGCGACTGACAAAGCCAACCCAACAGTGCATTGCATTTGGGCCAAGTTACCCAGTTTCAGTTGCAGCAAGAAAAGCAAGAAAAAAATAAAGGCGGCCAAAGACTTTTTGATGGCCACTGACTGTGGACTTGCCCATGGCCAGCAATAAAAGTCAAGAGTGCCAGGCGACATGAAGCAATTTATCACAGGCAAATGATCAAAACAAGGCACAAGGATCGGGTTAGAGTCCTGCCCCGAGGGGGTGGTGGTGCTGGTGGTGGTGGTTGGGGCGTGGCAGTCAAGGCTCTGGCTTAAATCGAATTTTCATATCAATTTCCCTCGCCTTGGTAGGTGGGTGGGTCGGTGGAGGAGAAACGCTTTGGATTCAATTGTTGAGTTTTCCGCACACAGAACGAACGAACGTGGCCGCCGGCGAAAATAACGTGGAAAATTTACAAGATGTTTTCGTTGCGATAAATAAAGTTGCAAATGTGAACTGCATCAGCTGGCTTTGGCTCTGGCTCTGGCTCTTGGATCCCTGCCCTTACCGCTCCTGGCCGTTCCTCCTGTTCATCCTGCTCCACCGTCCTATTCATCTATGGCAATTTGCCTCAAATTGCCAGCTCTACGCATTCGTACAAATTGAAGGTCTACATTTGTAGCTGAAGACAGTGCAGCCTCGATAAAGTGAACAAACTCCTATCGGAGTTACGAAATATATTTTATATATAAAGGTGCAATTTATATATTTAATTATGTGATGGAACTTTAGAGCAGCACAATGTGCAAATCTCACATTACGGCTTACGTTGCGCAAACATTTCTAATTCTCAATTCAGCCTTGATTTTGAGGTCATCGTAGGATACTGATGAGGAGAAGGTGGCTCCATTGTAAAATAGCCTTGTATTTAAGATTACTTCTTGTATTTGGCAAGATTTTTCAGAGTATTTGGTATAAAAGTGTTTGATTTACTTTAACCTTGATTCAAAAGGAATCTTATTCTATTTTAGTACATTTCTTTGGGAATATAATTAACGATTCTAGTAATTTAATTTAGAAATAAACTGACACACTTTAATAGAAATTCCAGCTTCGGCAGCCTTCACTGTTTGTGATACTGCGCCTGGTGGTTAAACTGGTTCAAACTGAGCCTGTCAGGAGAGCTTTAAGACATGTTTATTGGCCAGATACAAATGTTTCTTTTTGGCTCTTCGAGTGGGTGGAGTTTTTCGCCTTTTCGAGTGGCTTTGCATGTGTGTGTGTGTGTGTGTGTGTGTGGTCCAGGTGAGTCTCGCTTGAACGGAAATTAATTGACAAACTTAAGCTCGAGTTTCTTCTCCTGCCTGCAGTTCCACTTTAAGGTTTTCCCTTTTAGAGCCAAAATCAAGTCTCTATTCACCAGCACAAGCAGCAGCAGCGGCAAAAGTAATTTTCACAGCATTTTATGGGCACGCATTTGGATAAATAATAAATGCAACTCCATGCCGCTTTTGTGTGTGGGAGGAGAGGGCGCATAATAATATGCGAATATTTATGGCAATAGTAAAATGTTATGAGAGATTCCCAGTTATATGACAGCAGCAGGAACAGGAACATGAACAGGAGCAGGGGAAGGCTTAGCCGGAATAAAATTAGTTGAAACTTTGATGTGGCTTAGGAGCCATTAAAGAACTGACCCCGTAATCTATTCAATTAGAAGAGCTGCCTCTGACCATCCTGCTGGGTGGCTGCAAAAAGTGCAAACAGTTTTGCACGTAGTTCTGCCAAAGGATGAGAACGTGAGCCTGGCCCATTGTTTGTGAAAATTATTTTATAATCATTTTATCACATTTTCCAGCCAAGTGCCAGCAGCCAGGAGCAGCCATGAGCAGCCAGGAGCAGAGGAGGCACACCTGATGCCAGGATAAATCGTATCCTGCGAGCAACAACAATGGCCCAAAGGCTCAAAGGCGAAAACTAAAGCATGCTGGCAACTTTTGTCCTGCCATTGATGGCTGGATACCCACACACACACTCACATGTCCGCCCGTTTATGGCTTTGAATCTTCATTTTCCTTAGACGACAAAAATGGAGGATAATAGATAAAATTAAGTGCAACTGCAGCAGACAAGGACAAGGGCTGGGGCTCGCAGCAGGATGTGACTGGCTTTCTCTGCGCAGGGCTTTATTGTCGCAGGCCCCCAACTTCTCCCCCGAAAGGGGAAGACGTCAGCCAAGTCATGGATGCCATTAATAAAGTGCATTGGATTGGCTGCCCGGCACTTTGCTGAAAATGGCTTCCCTCTCGATTTTGGCCTGTAAAGCGTTTAGCGAAAATTGTTGAACAAACATGTAGTAAAAGGTAGAGTGAGTTATGGTACGGCCAGTGATTCCAGAAGTGAGATAACACGTTGTCAGTGAAATTCTCCATTGTTTTCTACTTGAAATATTATGGATTTCTGGTCATATCGTATTCTCTGCCTGTTAATCGATGTGTCATTATCAGTTTCCGCTTTAGTTTATCACAAATAAAGGTATTTTAAACATTATACTAGCTGCATTTTAAGAAAGAAATTCTTTACACTTTCCCTGATTAATGCTTATCAATTTTTTTATCCATAGCCGAGTTATGCAGATATCTGCTTATCGGATACATTAAACCAATATCTGGTTAAGTGAAAAACTTAAATAAAACATGAACAGGGAGAGAGAGAGAGATAAGGAAAACAGATATTTAAGACAGTGCTCAACAGGTATAATTTCTGTTTAATCTATGGATTTCGACCACTTCCGCCAGATATTAACCCAATCGAAGAGCTGTTAACGTTATCACTTCCACCTCACTGCCCACATTCCCATCTCAGAGGAACACCAGCTGCTCGTAATCAACTTTCCCCGAAACCAGCGGAAATATTAGTTCAACAAATTGAATTAAACATTCCGGGAAGCACTCCAAGCAAGTCTGCCACCCCACAGCTCATTTTCAAAACCTTTAACGCCTTACGTTGAGCCGAAAACTTTGCGTAACCTTTTCGCAGAAAATTCGTGGGAACTGAGCAGCAGCCTTAAGCAAACTTCTCAACCCAACAGTATTAAGAACAAAACGAGTTTTAACCTTTGCCACCTCACCTCACCTCGTGTTTCGCCTCGCGTTTCATCAAAATGTTGCCGCAGAATTTTACGCAAATTTCTATTTTGTAATAACTTAAAAGGTTGCGCTGGCCCTAGGAAAAAAGGGATCGGAATTGACACCAGGCTCATCCTGGTACTTAGCCATCATCCTTCTGCAGAAACAATAATAATTTTTAATGAGTTGTAAAGTATTTTTACAACTCTTCTTTACAGCCTCGAAAACAGAGACAGAGACAGAGAGAGCGAAAGCGAAAGTCGGGCACCTGAATTTGTATGCCCCGCCGCTCATATATTTATCATGTATATTCGGTTATACATTATTTTTGATGGCTCAATTTCCGTTGCGGTGCCAACTTCCGTGCGCCGCCTTCAGCGAGTCGAGACAAAAACACGCCCAGTAACAAAACGAAAATTAAAACTCGAAAAATTGAAACCAAAAAGCAAACAACTTGGCTCAACAGCTCGCAAAGTTGGGTGATATGCGTGATTAAGCACCGACAGATCCCCACCCCATTTTTTTTGCACCAAGCCCAGCTTTACACAATTGTTCCCCCTTTATTTGGGGACAAAAAGTGAAGCAGAAAAAATAATGATAAATATGCTGGCATCTATTTCGAGAGGGGAGCATTTTTGTAGGCGGGTGTGTCACTTAATGACTTTTCCGCTGAATGCCAAATGAACAAGTCCCGGAGCAGATGGAGTCGCGGCGAAGTTACATTGTGTTGTTCCCAGGGCGCTTCTCTGTCGAAATCGAAATCGTTGCCAGTTGCCAAGGTAACAGAACTCCGATTTGTCAGATTGCTTTGTTCGGAAATAATGGTTGGGTAATTTACTTAAAAATGTACAGAAAATGTGTGGTGTATATAACAAAAGAGGGGGATTTCGGATCAGAAACATGAATCCTAACCGAATTAATTCATGTTTGTATACCAGAAGTGTGGGGACTAGATAATATACAAAATAAGCCACATAAGCTACATTTTATGGTAACTTTTTATAAATATTGACATGACTAATAAAAAGCTATTTAACTCTTAAAAAAAGCAGTCAGGCCACCAGTTAAATATAACAAAATAATATTAAAAATTAAAGTTTTAGAGAGTCTTGCTGCGCTTTCCCTGAACATTAAATCCAATTTAAGCGAGTTTTAATTCGAAATCAATTGACGAAGGTACACAAATTAATTTTCAATTTCCTGATTTATTGCCCGGCCTCTCCTTTTGCCCAAACCAAATCAGCTTAAATGTGATTTGCTGCGACTGTATTTTCCCCCGCTTTTTGTTAGTTGCAGTTCACTAATTAAGTGGATCTAAGCGCTTTCCAAACAAACCAAATGCGAATGGCAGACGCGGAGCTTTGAGGCCTCTCTGAAGCCGGACTGAAGTCTAGCCGGGAAGAGCGACAATCTGGGGTCTATGCCTCGCTGGCTATCGTAATATATTTGCATTAACCCAGTGACACATTTTGACATAATCTGATTAATTGGCGTGTAAAGGAGAAATAAATTGAGCGGCGACTAATGAAGCGAAGGCCGGAGGGAAGCTGGAAAAGCTGGCTGCCATTTGGCGCCGGGAATACGCCCACATGTTAAGTGGATGGATTCTGAAAGGGGTCTCCGATACCATCATCATCATCATCATCATCACATCGCCTCGAAAAAACTTCCTGCAATGCAATAATTTTCCTTAACGAATGTTGATCGTTTTTATAGTATCTGCCTGTATTGCTATACTGTAAGAAATTAGGGGAACTGGATGTAGTTTAATATTAGACATTTAAATCATGACAAATTGACTCAAAATTAGTCGAAATACTTTCAGAAAAGATGGAAGTTCTTAGTAAATTTTAAATGTATTTAATTTCTTATTTTCGTCAGTGCACTCTATCTCCTATTGCTAATTGATGTCAACGGCTTGGCGGCTAGGCAGCTGAAACCAGGAAGATTGAGCAACCAGGCCAGACCGCAAAATGTTGCTCCTATACCCCATCCGACCTGATCCGATCCAAGCAGATCGGACTCCTCTGGTGACTCTATCGACTCTATCGACTCCATCGAAGACGTGTCAAGAGCTCGCAGGCGGCAGAAGGCAGAAGGCAGACATCAGGCGGCTTTCGGCGCTCGGCTTTTCTTGTGGTTCGCGTCTCGGTGTCTCAAAGTCCGCCACTTAAACCGCCAACGCCGCAGAATCAATCAGGCATGAGAAAAGCCAACCCGCGACGCCCCTAGCTCGGCTTTTTCAATTTATTAAATGACATTTGTTTAGCATATACCCGCGCCTAGATATTTCTGCACCGCCACCGCCGCCGCCGGCCCCAAAGCATCAATTTTTAATTTCATTAGCATGGAGGGCATAACCTACTTCACCCCCCAGTAGCTCTGCCTTTCTGGATTTTGTGTGTTGTTTTGGTTTTTTCATTATCTGCTTTTCCAATTTGCATTCGCCGGTTTTCGCTTTTCGGTTTTTCTTGCTCGCCATTTTCCGGTTCATGCGTTGCTCGCATTTGAATTTTAAATGATTATTGATTTTACAATGCTGGCCAGCCCAGCTTGTGTGTACTATAAAGTACTGTACAAATTCCCACAGATTTTGGCCAGTGGCCTATTTTTAGCGCAATTCAGTAGTGGTCTCCGCTCCAGGGTCAAATACAACCGGCTAATTACCCAAAGTGCATGGTTCAAGATCTCTGAACTAAAGCACAAAATATGTAAACAATTCCCACCGATGGCTGAATAAATATTTGCGAAGAAATAAACAAAAGGTGAGCCGCACGAGAAAAGCAGATGTTGGATGGTGTCCATCGGCTACCTCAATTACTCAACTGATCAACAGATGTGCCTGATTTGGCATCTTGAACGCCATTTGATAGATATTCATAAATTGTACTTAAAAACAAATTATTTCCAGGTGGAAAGCATACCAGTATCATCCATTGATACAGCTTAAAGCTGTTCGGCATTATTGAAAAGATTATGCTGGCTTAGAGCCACAATAACCCCACTTTAACTCGAATTATCTAATTTGTTGGCTTTGTGTTTGCCCATTGAAAACAAATTTCCAAGCCAAAACATTTTTAGATAAAAGCTCTGACTAATCAGACTGGCAAGCAGCCCGAAAAGAACCAACCCACCGACCGACCGACCGTCCATAAAGGTAATCGGAAAATGTTTATTTAATAAATAAATTGGAGAGAAATGGCGCAGCTTTGGGGAAATGGGTGGCTTGTTTTGCTTGTTTGGTCGGTCACAGACCGAACGTATTTATTCAATTAAAATAATCATAAAGAGAAATGTTTATACTGCTGCTGTGCAAATATAAATAAAATAGCCAAAAAATATTGTTATGCATGTTCGAGTTTTGGCCATGCCGATTGAAAATCAATACAATTATTTTCAATTCAATTCAAAGTGTTTGCAGAATGTTTTCAACATTTCTTCGGATTCCTCTCTGAAAGAATATTCAATTTCCAATTTAAGTTGCAGGTTTTTTACTCGAACTTTCCCTTTTTTAAGCCCGTTTTACAATAGCTTGATAATAATGCTTCACGGCTGACCAAGTACGCCGGATTCGATTTGGCCTGCAGTCTTTGATGCGGGCCGAGCTCTGACGTTGATTAATGACCAGAGTCGGATGGATAACTAAATGAATTTTCCCAAGTCTCCCCCCCACACGCACTAAGCCATTTTCTGCCCAATTGGGTTGTCAACATTTGGACAAACATTCGAGCTCATTAGAGCATTCGAAGCATTATGAATACTTGACTTCAGTCGGAGTCACAGTCGCAGAGTGCCTTTTGGGTAATCTGTTTGCTCCAGTGATTTGCATAAAATGAGATTGTCGATGGTTGATGGGGTTGAGGGGTTGGGGCTTAGGGATCCAGAGCCATTGACTTTGGCCCGGGTTCAAACTCAACTGTTCAGTTGGGAGAATTCCAGGCCGCCCTTAATTGAGCTGTCTCTGCACCGAAAAAGAGGCGCAGGAAATTTAATTGAGTGCAACTGCATAATTGTTCAATTAAAGTGATTGTGTCAGCACTGCAGGCGCACAATTAGTGCAGCAATTTTTATTTAATTGATTGAAACACAACCGACATCGACTCCCCATTGACAGCTGCCACTGTTTTCAGTGTTTCAGTGCGTGCGGAAGGGCAAAAAAACTTATCGCTGGCCAGCTGCCTTTTAACCCGCCATTACGTGTGAAAGAGCCCCGTTAAGGCAATAAAATTGTCCCAATCTGTAAATATTTCGCACGGCCAGAGAGCCACGAAGCCATGGAGCCACGGAGACCGAGAACAATGCGAACAAAGCGAAGCTGCCAATTCCGATTACCTGAATTGCGCCATTTGCCAGATGCCTTGGGTTTGTATTTGGCAGATAACTTGGCTGCAAATGCCACTTGTTCATTGAGATACATGCTTTGATTCATGCATGCAACTGTCGAGTGGCATTCCCCGGAAATTTGTCACACTTTTGGCCAGATATTTATGTATATATTATTCACCAGACAGAGATGCTTTTTGGCTCAACGAGTGGGTGATATCTTAGAGTGTCAGGCACAGACATCAAATAGAACAATGTAACTTCTTCTGAGTTTTGTAAAATCCAAGAAATAATTGATTGCTTAACCTGTAAGCTTTCGTAGCTTTCGGTTGACCTTCTTGAAAAGTTCCACCTAGCAAAAGTTATCCTGTCCTTATCCTATAACGTTCCATCTTCATACACTTTTCGCTTAGCTAAAACTATGCACATAAGATATTTATTTAGAGTGAGCTACGTTCCCAGGACAGATGTAGATAGATAGTGGATAGTTGGGGGACTGAGCTGTATTCCACACCCTGACATCGGCGAATATGCCCGACTTTCTTATGCAATCCGGCAGATACTCCCTCCCTGCCTCCAACTCCTCCTCCTCCGCCGAGACCAAATTGACATGCAAAATGTGTGCAATGGCGCCATGGCTGCTGATGTCTGAGCTGCGACTGCCAGCCATTTATTTGGCGCTGGTGGAATTGAGTTGCATTTGCCATTTTCCATTTTCCACTTTCCGCCGCTTGCCATTTGCAGTGGCATCTGCGGGCCTATAAATAAGCACGTCACACCGTTAACACCATTAACTGCATATTAATTGGCCGAAATAGACACCGGGGACTAAGCCACGATCCGCCGAGTCGTCGACACTCGCCTGACATTTCTCCAAGTTTAGATACGTTTTGGCCAAAGAAGGCAAGGCGTGTGTGTGTGTGTGTGAACCTACGATGGAAAACCTAATGTCACTAGGAATTTTCCTCGCTTCAATATTTATTTTGGAAGGAAAATTTAAATTTATAATATTAAATAAACCCGAAAAATTATTTTCTAACCAACTAATAATGTGCTTTAATTCCATCCTGTACTTTTCCTAATTCTCGACCAATTTAAACCTTTTTCATTTAATTATTAAATGTCGTATAGAAAAACACTACCCATAAACAATAAATTTATTAAATTTGCAGTTAATTTTGTAGGAATTTTAGCACATTTTGTCGTGGCAAGGGAGACATTCTGCGGGAGCAAGTATCTTGCAGACACATTCCTAAAATCTCATGCACACACATTCATCAGGCACTGAACGCATGCATAAATTAAGTGCAATTAGCATAAACAATTTTCGGCTTTTAACTGCGCTGAGGGGCGGCAAGCCAAAAGAGGGGCACAATGGGTGAAACTTGAAAGGGGAAGCTGGCGAACACATGCTCGGTGGTAGCCATGGAACAACACAGATTCTGTGGCCACAATGCAAGACGCTCTGCATATAAGGCTGCGGCCAAAAATGCAGCTTTTTGAAGATAGATTACTTTTGGCCAAATTTGGCAAGGAGTGCAAATCGCAGAGAGACTGGAGGAGAGAGACCGAGGTATTTCCAAAGTATTCCGAGATTTATAATTGCGTCTTATTGAGGTTACTCAGGAAGTGTATATCTTTATCTTCGAAAAAGAATAGTTTCTTGTACCCAAGAAAATAGCAATTTTCTATTTGTTTTGTACAAGATTTGTATGGAAAATTAGATTCTTGTAATCACTTAATTATAAATTAAGAAGAAATACAAAGGTATGTTGAATTCCTTGAGAAGTCTTCCTGCATTTATTGGGATTTACTTGATATAATTTATAATTTTCTATATAATAGTTAATGAAACTTTCTTGTACTTTCCAAGTTCTTAAGACAGTTAAAAAAGTCCTTATATTACACCAAGAGACTGCTTATAATTCCCTTTGTAATTTACACCCCATTGAGTTCCCCTAATGTGACCCATCCTATCTGTTTGTCTGATGATTTCATTATGCAGCTGCCAAAGTTTCAAGTAACGAATTTTATTCTTTGCTGCTCCCTTTTCCTTATTTTCGAAAAGCTCTTAATGTATACACATATGCATGTACTTAAACTCCAAAGTAACCAAAGTCCAGAGCCCCTTCTTCGACCCAGAGATCCCAATGGAACGGAATAAAAGAGCAGCACATGGGGAATCCGATCGCAGTCGCTGGTGTTTGTTTACAGACTCTTACACACACAACACACACTCACTGCATGTGCACATGCATATTTAAATGTTTAAATGGCGTTTAGTACGTGAAATGCACGAAAATGTCGAGCACATGGCAAACAACAGGCGGCAATCGCAAATTCGCAGACCGCGGCGGGTAAATACCACACAGAACACAAATAAATACGGGAGGCACACACAGACACACAAATGAATAAGTGAATTCGCGAAATTTAAATGAATTTCGCAAAAGGGGAAGACGTGGCTTGGTACCGGGAAAGCGCCGCCTCATCAGAATCGAGTATCGGGGAATTGAAAAGTATTTGAATTATGATTATTATTACTGAAAGACGATCTTTGTGTGGGAACTGGGGCCATCCCCTATCGGTTGTGTAAACGGGTACCAAGGTCGAATCGGTTTCGGGTTGTCAGTGTCAAATGGGTTGAACTAGATTCGTAGCGATTCATAGTGAGGCAAACGATTGTGTTCGCCTCGAATTAATCCAGCTGACAGCTGTAGAACATTTCCATAATTGGCCATTGCTCCGGTTGGGGGGCAGGCAGGAAAAATCAAAATATTTTGTGACTCACAATTAACGTTTCGGGATCCAATCGAGACGAGCTGGGAGAGAACTATGTATGCTTTCTTATCTCTCGTAAATTCAAGTGGGTCAACCCCCATTCTACGCGAGTTCAAAATCCCCACATGCATTTTATTGGCCGGCGGCGGCATTAATTATAAATGCTTGTCAACAGCTTCGCTTCAATAAAGAGCCCACAAACAAATGAACAAGCACACCAAAACAAAAAAGAACCATATCATATGAGTGATGTGAATGGCACTCAAGACCCCTTAAAGTAGGAGGAGTTATCTGTTCTTATAGATAAATATGTCACATTGATGATGCTCTACTGGTAGTCGGAATGCAAATGGGAATGGATATCGCCCCTGTGCCAAATTAATATTATGGTTATTGGGTGATCGGGGGGCCCAACACTTGTAGGATTTTGTTTTGTTTTTTTTTTTTCGGTGCTCATGGGTTAATAAGAACAACAGACAGTAAATGAGAAAACAAAAGAAAGAAAAACATACTTTGAGCGTGTTGGAAATTAGAATTTCCGATACAACCGAAACAGAATGCGGCTGGAAAAATAAAACAAGAAATTTGATCACTTAGGCGGGAAATTAATCGGGGGGATTGTTGGCTAGATAATAAACTGCAAAGGAAAGAAACACAGTAAGTATTAATGGGTATTATTTGCTCCAACTCCACAAGCTTGAGTTCCAATTCCACAGATGACATCATCAGCGAAACGATCGCGGAGGGGATACAAATTTGGCAGGGGTTAAACAACGGATATCGATGAGAATTTGGGGCACAGCAGGCGGTGGACCAGCGAATAATAATAAATTAACGATTTATTGAGGGAGTTTAGAAAGTTTAAGTTTTGTTTAGAAGCGAGAAAAATCGCTCGGAGTGGCAGGCAGATGGCGCTAGCGAACTTGAGTCATGTGCGCTCTAATTAACCAACTGCTGACGCTGACACTGACACCCGACCGAAAACGGAGGAAAAGAATCCACAAAGCAAACATCCAACAAGTATGCGAATGAGCAACACAGAGCCGGAGAAGATAAAGCGTCGCAAAGAAGCTGCGAGACAATGTAAATCCAGTTGAGATACAAAGATACATGCACACATCCCTCATATGGAAACAAGGCGCGTTGGAGTAACACTCGGATGATGACAAAGATAAAGTGAGCCACTGCCAAGGATACGGAAAAAGAAGCAGGGGAGCGAAGCGGAGAAGCGAATAAAGCGACAACTTTAACAAATAAACGGGGCCCTGAGCACAACGACTAAATCCCATCCAGAAAAACTCAATAAAATGCAAAGTAAATAATAATAAACGACCTTGCCAGGGAGAGCAAGCTCCTCGGGATATGCATACCTATACATATTATAAATATCTTATCTTCCTTCTTGACGGTCGAGCGTGGGATATTAAAAGTGGAAAATCTGGGCAGATGCAAACGAGATTTCCCTTGGAGAAATGGGAGCAGCTTATCTATGGGAGTATCTCTGGCAGGCAATTAAATGGTCAAGTCTCTGGCACCGCTCTCAATCGCAACCCAAATATTTGACAGAATGCAATATTCCAGGAAATTGGCTTATGCCTTGAGTTACCTACAGGTGGCACTGAAGCTGTTTATCAATACAAGGGTAAAATTATTTTTAGATTCAGGGAAATTTAAGGCATTTTCTATATCGAATAAATATTAAAAGGGAAAATACATGCAGTTACTTTCAGATCACCTTCAAGCTTTGTTTACTTGACCTTACTTATAACTCCTAAACTCTTTTAAATTCCCAAGTAAGAATTATGCGACTCATTAGGGCTAAAACCAACCAAATCAGTTTTACAAAATGTATCCTGATAAAGTTTCCTGACTGAAAACTAAAGAAACTTTATAAAATCCTAAATATATATATAAAGTATTGTCCCCTCTGCACAGAGTAACCATAAAGTCGTATAATTAAGTGTCGTCAGAGACTGTGAGATAAGTATTTTCCCGTTAATAGTTTTTTTTTTTAAATACATTTCCATTGCGTTTGCCATTTTGTTATTTTCACTGGCCAAAAGCTGAGCTAGCACGAATTTTTCTTAACGCCGTTGTCATATTTTTTATAATTTGGCTTGTTCCCATCGCCAGCGAGAGAGAAAACGGAACGATTATAAAGTTATATATGTATATATTTTAGTGGGTTGTTTTATTTGCGGTTAACATAATGTTGTATTGAACACGCGCTGCCAGAATCCGGCCAAAAAGAAAAGTTGGTGAAAAGTGCGCACAATTTTAAACGTGACTGTTACAAAGAATTTTGTTTCATTTGCCACACACACACAAATGTACACAAAATGCTGGTGTTATTCTTGTTATAATTCTTGCTATTGTTGTTGTCGCAGCGTTGACGAATAATGATTATTATAAATTCGACCTTATTACTCTTGTTACTCTCGTTTGTTTTGCTGCCACAAAAAAATATAAAATAATAACACCAAAACAATTTATTTATGCAATTTTTCTTTCCGCGGCGTTGGTTTACATTTTGTGTGGAAAGAAGGTGAATATTTTTCGCACTTTAAACACTTTTTCTTTGGGGAGGTTACATCCTTGAGTTTGGAATTTTCTTTCTTTTCGTTTGTATGGATTTTTTCGTTGGCAATTCTTTTATTTCATTTTCTGTTATAACTTTGAATTTTTTATTTTACCGGCAGATCGCGATCGCGACAAAAAACGCAACCAACTTACGCGCCGCCGCTTCGAAAACTGAAAAGTGAGCCAACAACAAAGCCGGCTGCAGCCACTTTGCACTCAATATAGCACTCAAAAGACTCACACTCGCACTCACACTCCCCAAAAACGGAACGTGTTCGCTCTCTCCCAACTTGTTGCTCGCACTTTGAGTGCTGTTTATGCATTGTTTATGCTGCTGTCTTCCCTCTCTGAAGCCCCACACACTCTCCTGCTCTCCCACTCTCCGACTCTCCCACTCGCCCGCTCATTAAGTGGTTGTCTTTTTGAGTGGACCCATCGAGTGGCCCTCTCGAGAGTGTTGTTATAATTTTTCAATCTGCCAGATACTTTGCTTTACCTTCCGCTGCTGGCTTATTTATTGCCTGAGTTTGGGCTTTATTTCGATACAATTTATAAATGCATTTGAATGGTCTGTTTTTTATCTTCCCGCATTTTCGTTTCGTTTCGCTTTGTTTTTGTTTGTTTTTTGTTTTGGTTTTATTCGTTTGTTTTTATGGCCTTTTTATTTGATAATTTACACGCATTTCTTGTGCGATTTTTTGTTCTCGAAAGCTTGGGCTCTGAATGAATGATATTTGTGACTCACAATGAATATGATTGAGGATGTTGGGAAAACAAATAAAAAAAGGGTAAAGGATTGTCAAGAGTCTGCGTATATAATAGGAAGTTATTTCTTGGTTGGAGTTGAAATGGCATTTTACACAATTTAAAAGAAAACACTACATTTTTTACAAAAATTAATTGGAGTTTTGTTTAATACAAATTAGTAATACAAATTTTGTAAATTTATGAAGCCATTTAAATCCTTTTTTTAATTTATTAACTGATTATGGAGACTAATTTCATTTCATTTCATTTGTATATGCTTAATAGCTTGTCTTCTATTTTATTTTATAACATCTCTTTTATTTTTAAAACTGCGCAACAAAGTAAAAATAGATCTCATTCGTAAAATATCCTAAATTATTACTTTCTTACTTCAATTTCCCCTCACGTCTGTCAACTCTCGGTTATTTTTGCCAAGCAAAACTCATAAAGAAAACTCAGAAGAAAAAATGTGTTTCCTGATGTTTTCCTAGCCTGAAAAAAAAAGAAAAATAAAAGGAGAAATGCAAAATTGGCAAATAATTTTTCTCTTTTGACCGTCGCGCCGCTCACACGTGACAAAGTGTGAAAAATGCCTCCAACTCATAAGCGAGAAAATGCTGTTCGGCTGTTGGTGTTTTCCTTTTCTCTGGGATTGTCTTAAGCCTACACTTGCCACAAAAGGCGGGGGAAAAGGATGTGGAAAACCAAATTTATGAACTGCAGACGCGACAGAGAGACAGAGAGAGAGAGAGAGACATACTTTTTTGTCTTTGTCTGCGATGTGCAGCCGGAAAAATCTATTTTGGAGCGCATAATTTTCTTTTCCAGTCTGCCACCTTGTAGGGCAGTCATTCCTCTCCCCCTGGACTACTCCCTTCATCCGGATATTTATCTTCGGCAAGGCGATTTGTCGTCTGCCAAGGCAAAAAATGGAAATCCAGAAATCCAGAGGCCGAAAATGTACATATCTGGGAAATTGTAGAGTTTGCTCTTGCATTTCGATTTTCTGAGTTTCGAAATCGAAATTGAATTTTCCTCCGTCTAATTGTTTTTTGTGGTCTTTGCATACATCTTCCTCTTGGTGTCTCAGTTTTATCTGTGGCATGTATTAATGATGATGAATGGTTTGATGTTTCCCTAGGATAACACTTAATAATTGGAAATGCTAACAAAGGGCAACCAAGACAATATGATGTTTCGTATTCTCTAAGCTTGCATTTACATTTCATTAGAAGTAGTGGCATTTGTTTATCAACTACAGAATTTCCCTCTGGCCACCAGATAAGTTTTTGTTTACCATTTGCATTTGCAGATTAAATAGTTTTTGTCTTTTCTAAATAAAGTTTTTAAACCAGTAAATCGGTCAATATTTTGTTTGAGTTGGGAAAATCAGCATTAAAACTTAAAAAACCTGATAAGGATTTTCATTTTTATAATGCTTTACTTATTAAATGCTAGTTCTGGGTAGAAGATTTATCATATTATTAATATAAACTGATAAAAAAGTAAACTTGCATAAATTAGATTAATAATGACTGTTTTTATTGGGAAAAACAGAACTGATAGCTTAAAAACACTGCATGAAAATATTTTTATAGCAATTGTAAATATGATACTTAATATGCCAGTTGTTCCAGCTTCGATCCCTTCCCCCCTTTCAATTAAGTGGAAAGCAAAGCCAATTAGAGAACTATTTCATGCCATATTGTGGCCCCGGGCAAAATATTTACCAAATGTTTGTTTTTAGCCACTGCTCTTGCCCCGCCACTGAAAGAAAACATACACGGGGAGAATGGCAAATATTTATGAAATGAAAATCCTCGACGCTGCTAGAAGGGTCAAGAGGGCGAAATTGGAAATGGAAAAAGTTGACTACCGCACAAAATGGCGCCGTTGGCCAATGGAAAAAGGGAGCAGGAATATTGACAGGCCAAATGAATTGGCCACATGGCGAGCCACGTTCTGCAGTTGGATGTGTGTTGTGTGTGTGTTTGGCAATATAAAGCACAACACGTTTGACAATTATACATTGGTTACATTTCGTGGCATATTTGTGCAGTTGGTGCAAATAACAAAAGCGGAAAAAAGACTAAATGGGAACAAATAAATGGAGGATGCCGCAAAAAGTCAGACGGGGAGTACTGCAATATGCGGTTGAAACATTGATTGTGGGCGGAAAAGCATCCTTGCACACACAGACAGACAGACAGACAGACAGAAAGAGTATTAACCATAACTTGCGAGCGAGACATTGCATAGCCAAAGCATTTTAGCGCCACAATCAATTGATTTCCCAAGCGGTTGACGAGTGAGAGATGAAATATATCTGGGTTTTTTGAAGGGCCGTATCCTTTCCACATCAGAGGCCTTTTTTGCTCCATTTTTGTGTTAACTTTTAATGGATTTAATGGCATATAATGGCCTTATATTACGGCCAGAATTATCAATATAAAAATCCTTTGTTGGTTGACGTCTTTTCAAAAATAACATAAATGTTAAATTACTTAATCCCCATTCAATTGTATATAGAGCAGTTAAAGGCTTTATTTGATTGATTGAAATGTGTAAAGCCAATATTTTGTATATTATTGAAATTTAAAAAGCAATGTAATGTATTTATTTTAATACCCAAGCTGATTTAATAATTAAATTACTGTTTTTTTATATATTTTATATTTTCAGAAGGCAAGTAATATGGCTCTGAAAAGACTCATTAAAAATATACGTGGCATACTTCTAGGCAGCTTTATCTGGCCAGGTTTGGCTATCGGCTAACAACAACAACACAAGTGTGTGCACGAAAATGACTAAATAGTTTTATTTGCTTTTGTTAGTTAGTTACTCGCAGAGTAATCTCGGTTGCTAAATCAAAATTTCCATAGATAATATTTCTTCTCCGTGTCAACCGGGGCAACTTCGTAAAGTGTGCACATAAATCACAGGCAGCAACACACGCTGCGTATGAGTGATTTATTAAACTGTTTTGTGCCGAAGCGAGAGGGCGAGCAGAGAAACTAAATTGATTTCATTGTGTGTGTCCTGGCCTGCATAATAAACCAAACAAACTGCAACGAAAACTTTCAACTTTTACATGGGACATTTTTCAGCTTTTAAGGAGCCAGAGGACAAGGACCAACGCAGTTCTGGTAACCATGGCTGCCATGGGAGCTCCGGGTGCCCAAGGAGCAGCAGCTGTGTCCGAGTGGTCATAAGGGGTTAAATGAGTTGCCTCTGTGTTGCCAGTAGTGTCCTGCTTCAATATCGACCACATGTGGTTAAATTATGGCCAGAGCTGACCGCCCTTCACCATTTTCGTGCTATTTTTCCAGCAGTTTTCCGGGAAATCAATGAAACATATTTCAAAGCGTTAAGCAATTGCTTTTTAGCGTTCATTCAGCATGCCATTGCGGACTGCGGACTACGGAGTGTGGACTGCCGATTCCCCACAATTTGTACCCCGCAATCCGCATTTTAAGTGGTCGGGCTCGATTCGATTGGATTGGATTCTCTGGAGCGTGTCCCTTATGGGGATTCTGAGAGCCAATTCCTCAGTTAACTCAATAAATTTCAGAGTCCAGCATTATTTGCCAAATGAGCCAGAAGTAGTTCTGGGGCATTGTCTCCCTCCTAATGCTCTGACCCCGACTCTGTCCAACCCTTTTCATTAGCATGGCAGCCGACATTCCAAATTTGATTGAGTTTGCGGCCCAATGCCAAGGAATGCTGATGGCTGGCCATGCATCATTCCCAAGGGGTTGACGATGACCCCTGCCCCCACTTTGATGGATGACCCTGCAGGAGGCACACTGCATTGAGTTCTGGCTAGGCAAGTACCAATCAGACTTCATTAATGCCGCAGGCCTGATTGCAAATCCTAGCTGAAGGCAGGATGTTCCACGGCTTAAAATTCCTGCAAAGATTTCTTGTTGGCTTGCACTTTAATTTCATTAAAAATTTTAACAAGTTAGTTAGCAGGAAAATTCAAAGTATTCAGATTATTTTCACGGTGAAAAATATCAACTATTTTCTTCTATCCTTTGGAAGGGAATTTAAAATCAATAATGATTTCAGTAAGGAATTGCCTTAAGCATAGCAAAAAATCAGAAAGCTACCAATAATAATTGACATTATGAAGTTTAAAAATTGCTGATAATTAAATTAAGGTAAATAAAAAATATCCACTTATCTGTTCAGCCATAATTGAATATATTTTTCCATCTGCAGTAATGGCATGTATATGTACCATGTGTAATGTTGGCCTGCTGTCAGCGGTTTCCTCAACTTTTTTGCTGGCCACGTACGGGGGGCGTATACGTAACTTGTGGAAAATGCAATGGCAGGCAGAAAAAAGATCGAGCTTCCCTTCAGTCTGCTATGCAAATGAAATTTCCCCCAGAGAAACTTTTTATTCAATTAATAGAAAATTTCTTGGAGTGGTCAATTAACCACGTGGCCACTGAGCTGCGGCTTAGAAGGTGGTGAGTCGGGCTGGGTTGGGCTTGGTTACTAGGGCGGCTAAACTTTGCCTCAGCTATTTGGCGACTTCATTTAACGTGGCCCGAACGGACTTTCATAAAACCATTGCAAAGTTTTCACGCCCATCCCATCGCCTGTCCTGTAATTGTTTTAACTTGCAAATATTTAAACTTGCTTTTTTTATAATTCCCTGCGTTCCAACTTTTCGCAAACTTTTTTCTTTCATTCCTATTTTTCCATTTTACATTTTACTTTATTTTACCTTTTTAATGCCTTCGCCCCTCCTCCTAGATTTTTTCACATTGTTAATTTTGTTCAAGTTTCCCTTATCAGTTTTTTCAGTTCGCATAAAAATACATTTTTGTGTAAACGGGGGAAAAGTATAGCAAAAATAGTTTTTCCAACTTTTGCACGAAGGTATTGAAGTTTGTTTACGCCGCTTTTAAGGTAATTTTTATGCGAGCCCGCAAAAAAATATTAAATGCGCAAAATGTTAAGCACTTGTCGAGGAGTCTGCATTTTTTCGGGGCGTCGAGTGGCATTGAGAGATTATTTTCAAAGCGATTTGCGCTGCAAATTGAATTGATTGCGAGGCGAAACGAATTTGGCCAAACGAATTTGTTGAAGATCCTTTGGAAAAGCGGTGCTTGTCCGGCAAACTGTTAGAGTGAAAGTGGATAGCCTTTGCGTGAACACAAATATTTAAATATTATATTTATGTTGGGTTTAAGCGGTTTACCCTAACTAGGCCATCGACACCATAAAATTGATACATGAATTTTTGCAGCTTTTTCCCATTGAATTATCGGGGTCAACATTTTGTTTTTTGATTAGATCTACCTGAAAAATGCTAAATTTGACCCAGTAAATTGTTAAATCGCTCCCTGATGTAAAATTTTTCAGTACAACAAAAACACAAGCATTGAGAACAGAAGGAAAACATACATTAAGGCTCATTGTTTATGAATAATGTTGTTTATGATTTATCTACGTTTCTGATTTTGTATTTTGCGATTTATTTGCAGTTTTGTATAAATATAAATCTACTTTGAAATAATTAGTTTATTTCTTTAATTATTTTAGTTTGTTTTTAGACTAATTCACAACTTGATTCATTATTTCATTAGGTTTGTATGGTAAAAGTTTCTTTTGCTTTACTTTAAAGGGTCGAACTTGCCTTCTTCTGTCTGTTGCGTACATTTTCTGAAAGTTATAATATCTTGTACTGGGTATAAATATTTATAAATTCAATATTTTCAATGGCAGAACATAGTAAACGTATATAAATGATACTAGTAAAGATAGAATGTCCAACAAAAATATGTTGAAAGCCGAAACGAAAGCCCCTAAAAATGTTTCTAATCCCATATTTCAGTAATCTCTTTTTTTGATGTTTTTCTTGCCTTTTTGGAGCTGATGTTTTCCAGATTCTTTATGACTACAGCCGTTTTGGTGTGGCATTGTTTTCCTCAATACGCTTTTCCCTCTCTGGTCGCATTGATTTTCGCTCCAATGGCCGCGAAGAGAATGCCACACAAGCACTCTGCCACACAGGCAAACAAACACACAAAACACAGACGAGTTTCGCATACAATATGTGCACTTTATGCGCTTTGATATTTTATACATTTTGTGCGGCCCACTCAACGAGTTGTTTTTGCTTTGCCCGGACTGGTCGCATGTTGTATCCATTGTTTGTTTTTTTGTTCCACGTTGTGGCCAGAGAAAATGTAATTGAATAAAGTATTTTTCACATTCGGGCGGGCAGAGGAAAATGTGTGGGGAATGCGAAATAAATTCAGGATTCCGAATTCAGAGAGTTCAGCCAAGTAGTTTTGGCATTTTCACGCTCAACTTTTTCAGAAGCAAACTGACTTCGATTCGCTCCTCTCCAAATAATGCGATTTAACGAGCAGTTGTAAAAGCAAATTGCTCGCCCTCGGAACATTTCCATAAGCCCCACTCAAATTATGAATGAAAATGTCACGCGGAAGAGAAGACGTAAACGAAAATGAGGAGGAAAAGTTGAGAATCTTGAATCTGACTTACCGTCATGTACTCATCCAGGCGATGCTTCCAATTGTCAGATCTATCGATTAGATTGTTCCACTGCTCGGAAAGTTTTCCCACCTCCCGCCGGATGCTGCGTGTTAGCTCCCGGCTCTGCTCCTCGGCGGACATGTAACGCGACTCGGAGTCATGGTTGGCTAAAAGAACCAGAGAACAAGAGATTATTATGATAAGAAAGCGCTGGCAAATTTATGAAAATCAACTCGAGTCAAAGACAAAGTTCGCACGAAAAAAAATAAAGACGAAGAAAAGACAATTGCTCCGCCATTAAATTGGGGCGGATGCTGCCGCCGCCTCCTCACGTGCGGGAGTTTATGAATTAGAGATGATATTATGGCTCTTAATGCCCGCCCGGGTCGATGATTCTCTCCTCTGGCAGCCTTGATTATGCTGATTGCAGGCTGTGATTAAATTTGCAATAAAATAATCCCACGGACAGGTAAGCTCTGGGGAGAAGTCCAACTTGAAGCTCAAAGTTGAGTGAAAACAAAGGGAAACTCTAATTTGGCCACCGGGGTAATCAATTAGCCAGGCTTTAACTCGCTCGAGTCCCGAGGTAAATTCAATAAATATCAATGTCTTTAAGCCATCGATTAGCTTAGATGAGACCGCAAAAGCAGCAGCTCAGCTCGGCCCTAGAAGATACTTCTCTCGCTTCCGCAGCAATAACAATGATGGCAGATGAAAGGCCCTGGGAAAGGCAGAGGCAGAGGGAAAATCGAAAAGGAAAAGTGTCAGGAAATTTGAAAGACAAACTGACGCGCTCTTGCGGCAAAGGGAAATGCAATAGGAGACGGAGACTCGCTCACCAACGGACGGACGACGACCAACTGACTGACAGACGAGTGGCAGCTGCTGCTGCTGCTGTAAGCCAACACAGTGACACAAAAAAGAACGGCAACAGGGCCAACTCGCCTCAACTCAAACTCAAAGTTGGCTAAATCCGAATTTAATTTAATGCACGGACGGAGACAGCGAGCAACTTTTATGGCCAAAGGAGAGGTTGGACAGCTGGTAATGTGATGCTGAGCAAATATCGAGAGTTGAATACTTTTCCTCCAGCTCCGGCCAAGTTTTGTCGTAATATTCAAATTCAATTTAAAGATTGAGTTTATCGCTTTGCATGTTTTCTGCTTTTTGCCCGCCTCACTGACTCGGCGTCGCGTTGAGCGAAACTTTTCGTTTTCAATTTTGAATGCACAGGGAAATATTAAAAAAAGGATGGGATATGGAAAAATGTTCTGAATAGATGCAGGACAATTGTATATATATTATAAAAACTCCGGGAAAAGTTTGATTGATATTTGCGTGTATAGGAAATCATGATCTATAAAGTCATAAGCTTTTCTCTGCTATTTTAAACGTAAAAATCTATTTTAATATAAATTTATCTATAACATGTTTCCCAATTTAATTCATTTATTTCTGTATTAAGTTCTTCTATGTTTAAACTTTAAAGATAAGCCTCCTATTATTTAATTTCAATAATCATTAAAATTCATTTGGCCCCGTTTCGTGAACCGACAGCCAGAGTGATTGGTGGACCACAAAATAAACAGCAGAATGGCCAAAATCAAAGGCCAAAAGCGGGTCGGACCAAATCTCTCTCCCGCAGCTGATGGCTGGCACTAATAGCGTACTAATCGTACTAATTGCTCTGGTCGCAATTATCGTCGACGGCTCCCATTGCCACCCAACCACCGCTGAGGCCACAAAAAAATCGAAAACAAATCCCCAGCCAGTCACTAACCTCACCCACCGAGCTGCAGCCACATAGCCATTTGCTAAATTGTTAACTACAGTCTAAAAAAAAGGAACTACGATGGGAACTAAAGCCAGATCTGAGGCTGCCAGGGGTGGTGTGTGTGTGTGGTGGTGCAAAATCAATTGGCAATTCTCTGGTTGCCCAACAACAGTTGTCTACTTTTAGGCGCTCACGTACCAAAGTCCTATCCTTGGCTCTGTGTGTGTGCGTGTGCGGTTTTTGAGCTTGCTAAGCTTTTGTAAAATAGTTAAAGCAAATTCTTACATGTTAGTTTTCGTTGATTCGTGAGAGATATTCGACAGAAAGTTCAATCAATTGTGAAATGCTCCAGGGAGTAGAGTGCGGGGTGAGTATTCTGGGGCGGGATTGAAATGAAAAAGGCTCCGGCTGAATTCTATTGAGAATCATTTAATATGAAATAAGATTGCTTGCATATACTATTCTGGAGGGTCTTGGGCAAATTGTTGAATGTTTTCTGGTATGATTTCAGGTTTTAAGAAATAAGGCGAAAGAAATTTGTTAATTAATAGGATATTATTGGAAGAGAATAAATTCTGGCTAAGCTGAAAAACTATTATAATAATTAAAACTAATTATAACTTTAGATTAGAAAATTGCAATAATGTAATTCTTTACCGCAAACATGTATTTTTTCTTGTAGACCTTTTTGTAAGAGATTTTACAATCCATTTTGTAATTTTGGCACCTCCAATTATTTACTTAAGTTTGAAAAAATATTAACATTTCAAAGGATTCTCGAAAAAAAATCTGTTAAAAAAATGTATAGGGAATATAAAATTGATTCTTCTTTTTGTAAGGTGCAACATTTTCTTACATAGTTTAAATGGCATTTTAGTTGATATCCTCCTTCTCCGTGGCAGCTTAGCTTACTAAGGTTTACAAATGTAATTAAAAGCTTTAAAAATCTGTACTGAAAAAACTGAATAGAGTCTGTCAACTAACCCTATAACTATCCCATTACCTAGGGATTGTCCATCATTGCTTTAGCAGTTTATAGATCATGATTTTCCACCCTACCCCCAGACCCCCAACAAATCCAATTTCAGTTTTGGCCAACGGACACTTGACGGGCATTTCGTGGCGAACCTTTTTGTGGTCCACTTAATGGGCAGTTTAGTGGGGCGACTTTTTAGTGTGTGGTGGTGGTGGTGGTGGTGGCTGTGGTCATAAAAATAAAACTTACCCTCCGTATCGCTAGTATCCGAGACGGCGGCTTCGTTGGCAATGTACTGACGACCGCTCGTTAAATTGCTCTCGACAATTGGCCGCTTATCCTCCAATTGGCGGCGAAAGGCTTTATGATCGTCCTGCAAGTGGAACGGCAATGAATGCAATACATGAATGAACGAATGGCTGTAGCCTTGCTAAAATAAATATATATATATAACGAACGAAATGCCGGATATTTTGGGGGCCATGATATTTGCCAGGACCATCAAAAATATAGTTCAAGTGGTCAGGGCCCATAAACTATCAGAGGAATGGCATCCTCTGCAGCTCGAGGCAATAAATTCTCGTGTTTAATGCATTTAGTTGGGGAATAACAAAATGCAACAATATAAAACTCTGGTCCGCGGTCTGCTGTGGCCCTCTGAATCCGAATCCGAATCCTTCGTCCGCTGGCAAATAAAATCTTCAAGCCGAAATGTAAATGTTCGGCAGACCGTAACTTAGTGGCAGGCAATAGATTTATACAGTGTGCCCCCTGCTGATCCCCTTTTTCGCCAGCCCTAGCCTCCTTCTCTGCGGGGTGAAAGTTGACTCATTTTTTTCCATCTGCTTCTCCGCTTTCTTTTCCTGGTCCCGGCGCTCTAAGTGGGGGCAAGTGAAATTCAAGTGGCTCATGCTGTGTTAGACAGTGTTTCCCCATTCCGAAAGTGGCCTGCCTGCCTGGCTTCGGCTCTCCACTTTTTTCCTTGGGTTTCCCCCGGCTTCCTCTCGTTCTGTTCCGTTCCTGGCAGGTCCCTAAGTGATTCTCCCCCATGTGAGGGCGATATATGTGTGGGTGTGTGGTTCGTGTTTTTGACATAACAAGCATCATTTAACAATTATTTAAGAATTCCAAGCCCAACTGTGGGCGTGGTCGAGTCCGCAATTTGGTCAAGATGGATCAGTTCGATAGAGAAGGTCTTATGGCTACTTAGGCGAAAGTTCCAAATAAACTCAGGTTTGTATTGCAGGCCATTAAATACATTTATGTGGGGGGTTCAGTAACCCAAGCCAATTGAAATTTATGGGCTCTGAGAGGCAAGGGAAAGTCTGTAGGAATTATTCTAGGACAAGTTTCGGTTTCCTTAATAAGCACGAAAGTCTAAAATCAAAGTTACAAATAAAGGAATTGTTAAATGAAATCCAAGAGTATTCAGACATTTTAAGCCACAAAGACATGTAAATATTAAGCTTCATTAGACTCTAAAAGTAATTGGGAAAATTGCAAAATAATTGCCTGGTTTCCAAATCCAAAACTGCCATTGACGGATCAATAGACAATTGCAAATTGATTGGAATGCACATTAAAATGGCCTACACTTTCGGTTTATTATTTAATTATGTACAAAGCTACATTTGCTTAAATTATGCCACCCAAAGTGGCAGCAATCCAAGCCACTTTTGGCATCATTAAGCCTCCCAGGTCCTGGGAACGGGTCAAGATAGCACGCAAAACCAGAATTTCCACACAATTAGTTGGCAACAAATTGAGGTGCAGCCCCCCGGGGGAGCTTCAACGCAAAAATAAGGTTAAAATTGGGTCGTTGACAAAAAGTGGGAAAGTGGGAAAAAGGTTGAGTGACCCAACAAAAAAAAAAAAAAAAAATGAAGAATGAAGGAAAACTTACCAACTGCTTTTGCAAACTGGCGGCATCTCCTCGCACAGGACCTAGGCCCAAGGTGCTCAGTTCGGTGTCCTTGCGGATAACCCATTCGGTGAGTTCGCGGAGCGACAGGAGCAGGGCATTCCAGTGCTCCGAATTGGACTCCAGGCGATTCCTGTGGCAAAAACAAAACAATAATATATATTACGGAATAAGAAAAGACTGTTTTTAATATTAAATGTTATAATTTCAATTAAATTTTCATTCATTTTAACCACAGACATTAAATTTCTTTTAATCTTTGAATTGTTAAAATTTAGATTGTAAAAAATATTACATTTCCCATAAGAATTTCCTCAGTGCATAAGAAAAAGTGCTGTAATAATATTAAATTTAATTTGCACTTTAGAACAGACGGGGAAGCATCTGTGCTGATTGCACCCACAAAATGTCAGCGACAATTTGTCTATTTCCTTGTGTTTCCGCATCGCCTTCCGGCGTTTGCCGTCCTCCTTCTCAGGACGGGATCCTCCTGCCTCAAACACAAATTTCCTCCTTAAGTGAGGTCTATTAAAGTGTCCTGTTTTGGCATTTGGCCGAGGGGAGAGCGAAAGCCTGGGCGCAGACACAAATGGGACTGGTCTGGTCTGGTCTGGTCTATGCTAAAATTCAGCTGTCGCTGTAATTGTGAAATGCCATGACATTTTATTCACATTTTATTTGGCCGGGGCAAAAGGAGGACATTGAGGACACCGCCTTGTCCTGGCATATTTGGGTGCTGGCTGCATTGTGCTCCCGGAGTGGGGAAAGCGGCAAAAATAACACAGAGAAAAATCTGAAAAATCTCCAGCTTCGCGACCCGGTAATAACAATAGTCACAGCCTCATTGTCATCTCATTTTTCCCCTATTTTCCTCGTTTTCTCGTGATTTTCCTTGTACTCGGTCCGCTCTTTTCTGCCTCGTCCTTTTGTCTGTTTATCTTTTGGCGAATTCCTTTGGCCGTGCTCATTTCATTCCTTTATTATTGCTGCTCTGGTTTTGCTTATAATTAAGGCTTGGCTCTAGCACCTCTCATCATCATCATCGCAGTCCTTTTTGCCGGGAAAACTCTGCCGCTTGCCGCACACTTTCGCTTTTCCCCATGCAAATAATAAAAGGAAATAACTTGAGACGGCCAAGACAAGGGGATTTTTCCTCAAATTTCAACCTCTTTGTTGTTTTCTTACTCCGAATTTCTTTTCTGTTTCTGACTAAGCTTCCGACACTTATTGACGGGGGACAGGCAAATTGATTGCGAAATGTATATGGATAAAGGTTGCTAAAGGGTCATGAGAAATTATAAATGGTTGTAGGTAAAGTAAATTGAAAGAGCCATGTTTTTTAGACCATAAGGGAATAATTATAATAAAAGTATTAATGAAAACTCAGCTATTAACAGATTAACCTAAGGTCTAATAAATTATTTTGATTTCCTACATTTACAAAATGTTAATAGAATTTACATGGTCTGATTCCAACCCATTTAAGTTCAATCAAAGTGCTTTCTCACAATGATTGATCGCCGTCCTGCTTTCATATCCATCATTCTATATCATTGTTCTGCTGGTCGCTAGGAAAAACCCCGATTTAATCTTTTTTTCAACCCTCCAAAAACGGACTTAAAGCGAAAGGGAATCCGTGGAAAAGATACGGGTTCATCAATCTTCCCCCACAGACAGACACAAACATCCCAGCCGGCAATTGACGGAGGATTGAGGATGAACAAAAAAAACCCGAATCCGGATCCGGCACACCTGTAGAGATGCCACACGCAAAAAGTTTGCACAGTTCAAAGAGCCGGGAAAACTTTGCACATAAAATGACCCAAAGCCAAAAAGTGCCGCGGCTAATACAAGCGAACGGCGAACAATGGCCAAAAGCAAATAGAAGGCCACGGAGTGGAACTGCGATGGCCAAATGACGGCTACGGTGAAACTTTTCAAGTGCTGGCCAAAATATTTCATAGGAATTTATAAGCCAACAGCAAGTCAGCGCAACGCAAACAGCAAGTCCAGACAGCGCCGGGGGAAGGCGGTGGCCCAAGCCAACAAACAACAAAGGAAGTGCCTCAAGTTTGGCCAACGGAAATGGGCCGCCAGAGCAGTGGAACAATGGGGCCTAACAGCCAAGATAGGGTCGGGTTAAGTAACCACATCTGAGGTGTCAATCGTCAAGCTGTCTGTTTTGTCTAATTGAAAAGCACTTGAGTGAAATGCCAGGTAAATCGGGACTGAAGGGTACAAGTGATGGTTAGAGAAGGTGGATAAACCATAACATTGTTTGTAAAATATCAAAGACTTATTATATTTAAATTAAAGTCATCCCTGTGAATTGTTGGCATTTCGAGCCGGATTCTTTCATATCCAGCAGTTCCGATAGTTTTAACTATCACTCAAGATAAGTTATAAAATACTAATGATTTATAATATTTTAATTGAAGTCTTCCCCCTGATTTATTGGTATTTCGAGCCGGATTATTTCATCTTCAGCAGTTCCTGTGGCTTTAACTAGCGTTCAAAATAAGTTATAATAATTTTCTAATTTAATTCGATTTTTCAAAAAATACTAAACGTAATATATAACTTTTATTACTTCAATATAATAAAAAATATACCCTAGTTTTCAATATCAATCCTGTTTATAAAAGTTTCTATAGACCGTAGATCGCAGATCAATTTATTGTTGCATTGACAAACAAACAAAATACATGCGATTGCAACAAGGCAGGAATTATCAATGAATTAACGTTGCCTGCTTTTTTGGGAGCCGCATCACGTATACGCCGTGTGGCCACGGCCATTGGATAATTGCCATTTATATTCATTATGCGATCTCGCTGGCTTCTCATTCAGCGCATTGCTGCGTGTCACCACCATCATCATTATTCATTTTGGCCCAGTTTGGGCATTTCCCCAGCTCCCTCTCCTCCTCCTCGTCCTCTTGTAAACACGCAGTCGCCCGACTTTCATCATTGGCGGCATCAATATCAACAAGCGCCCAATATTTGTGTGCTCGGGCCAAGCTTTTATTTATGAAATGGGGAAATTACAAGCACAAAAAGCGAAACAAGCGACAAGAGATGGCAGGAGGACGAAGGACCAAGGATACTGGGCCAGTGTTTGCAGTCGATTTCATCAATGACACAGTGTCCGTGGACCATGGACCTCTTCCTCTTGGCTCTTCACTCGCGTTTTCCATCACTTTTCACGCGTTTCGTTTCGTTTTTAATATTGATTTTCGTTCAGCGCGCGGCTTTGTCAGCCGTAAAGTGTCACGGCACCGCTCTTCATCTCCTCGCAGCCTCGACAGCGCACTTTTCCTGCCGTTGTTTTTCCCATTTTCATCAGGACAAAGTTGCTTAACCCGCTGCACAAAAGGCCAAGGGCGTAGGGGAATCACTTGTTTTCAGCTTGTTTAACATTGTCTCTGTATTGCTCTTTTTTCCGTACAGGGCTTAACGTCGTTTAATTAACACTTTAAGTAGTTTAAGGGAGGATAAGTCTTGCCTGAGAGGTTTTACTGCACTTTGGCTTAGATTCGGCATCATTCATCATACGCCCTGTTGGCGGTCTAACAACTCCCCGGAGCCCGAGGGCATTTCACACAGTCCCCTCGACATCTCATGCTTGTTTAAGCACTGGGGCCGAAAAAAAAAAAAACGAAAGAAAAATGCATGGAGCTACTTTAATTCTATTCAGCAGATTTCAAGCATCCTCCGGCCACAGAGTCTCCACCCTCCTCGACAAACATTGCAGACCGACAACAAAAACCAGAACTGAAATGCTTCCTACCCTCAGCCCCGGCCCAAATCTTTCCTCTGGGCAAAGGCAAACAATTCCAGCAGTAACCGGGGGATGGGGCGATGTTGGGGGGGAAAAAAAGCTATAGGAAAACAAGAAGCCGAAAGCACTTACCTGATTGCAATACTTTTCGATTTTAAATTATTCCAACGTTGATTCATTTCATCGAGGCGACGCTGCAGCATAACCGCATCCTCTTGCGAGGTGAGCGAACCCAAAAGTTTGCGGCCTGTGCCATCGAGACGATCGTAAACCACGCGATGGGTTTCAATTTCCGATTGTAGGTCCTGAAAAGAGCGGAAAAAAGTGGAAAATTGCGAAATGAGAACACGGCTGGCTTGTTACTGGATGGGGGGGAGGGGAGAAATGCTAATAAATTTGTGTGTTTGTAGTTGGAATTCATTTATAAAGCCGGCAAATTGGTGTTGGGGAAAAATGGAACGCCGATTCCTAATAGGGGATTTTTCCTCGAGTTGGAGGAGCCTCGTCCAGCGGAGTGACAAGCCTGAAAGCCCTTCACCTGGCCAATTATTAACCGCATCTGTCCCAGCTGCTCTGGCGCCCACACCCGCCCGTCATGCCTGTCATATATTCTGTATTTTCCCCACAGCCCCAGAGATCCTGTCGCGTGTCAGGTATGGTGTTTGTCCCATGGACACAAAAACGGCTTAAAAATGTTAGCCGGTTTTGGTTTCTCGTTTTTGTTTTCTCTCAAAACTATTTATAAATGCGGTTTCCCTAGGTTTTTTTTTGTTTTTGTGTGTTTATAAAGTCGTGAAGGATTTTGCAGTTGGTAAACTTTTAAGTCACACAGAAATTCCATTCAAATATATGTTTTAAAGCTCTTTACCTATTCTGATTTGGTTTACCCACATTAATTCACTCTCCTCGCACAACTTTTGCTGTTGCTGTCCAACTAAAGCATTTATTCAATTGTATTTCAGCTAATTTAATCAATCAATCACTCGCAAAATATACCAAATAAACTAATTAAAATTGGAATTAGGCAGCGGCGCACAGAACACATAAAATAATTGAAATGGTATCCGAGAATCCATTCAGTTCCGCCGTTTCTACTTTTTCCGAGAACGTGTGTGGGTATGTGTGTTTGCTAATTAAACCTTCATTAGGACGCTCGTTGGCTTTGTTGCAAGTAAACAAAAACAAGAAAATAAAAGGCAAGAAATCCCAGCCAGCGAAAGGACGTCGACGGCGACGACGACGACGAGTTCGTGTGTGCGAAATGAAGCTCCAATTAATTTGGCTTATGCATGTCACACACGCTCACACACCAGCACGCATGCACGCACACACTCTCACAGAAGCGGGGGCGATTCAATTAATGCGCAAAAATTGTTTATACGTCAATAGAGCGGAAATGGGCCAAACAAAAACAAGTCGGAAGCTGGGATGCTGGGAAGAAAGGGGCAACGCAACGCAACGCAGCAAAACACGAGGCATTTTTAATGAGGAACAGCAGGAGCGTCAAGTGATGGAGTCCAGGATTTAAGCTGGGATATTAAGGAGTGGGGATCGCGACACATGCGCCTAAGCCGATTAAATCAATTAAAATGAGAAAATGCCAACGACGGAAGCCGGTAAAGTGCCAGCAAAGCGGCAGTTTCCAGCACGAGTGAACGAAACGCATTCCCTGGTCATTATCGCAATGCCATGTGCCATGGCTCAAAAGCAGGCACTCCTGCCTCACAGCCCCCTCTGAACTAATGCCGCTAATTTGTGCGACGAAAGACCACAATTTCCTGCATGAGGAGAGAGCTCTCTTTCTCTCTCTTTTACCGCTCATCTCATGGCCTTACCTCTTCATGTGGCATGTGTGTTGGCCAGATGTCCTTTACTCAAAAGTGAATAACGAACTAAAAGGCTTTGGGGTTAGCGTTAAATACCACAGGCAGGTGACGCAGTAAATTAAGCTGATTTGCATGTTAACCTAATTAGGTCGTTAGCTAAACATTTCCATTTGTTTTATTTACTAAAAGGGAGCTTGTGTCTGCTTAAATATTAAATCTATGAAATGTAAACTAAATAACTTCTTTTCCTATTAAAGTTCCATTAGTTTTATTTGGTACAAGTAATTATTTACTTCTAAAACCCCTTTTTGTAGGGTATCAGTTGGTGATTTACCATTTAACCTCCCTGCTCTTGTTGGGTTTATTAATGGCAAATAAAAACGCGGCCATTTTCGGGACTCGCTCATAATGGTGGCAGAGGGCAAGGAAGTGGTAGGGTCGTTCGGACCACGACCATTAGCCTGGGAAAAAGGCTTCGTGGCTGCTGGCGGACAAATGCAGCCGTAAGCTGCTCTTATGTGCCAGCGGCTATAAATATATGGTTGTGTATGAGTGTATGAGTGTGCCTTCCCGACGCGCTTTTGTTGCCTCATTTTTCACATTTCCGTTGCTTGTCCTTGCCAAGTCACGACATGGACCAACTAATACATCTACAAGAGCTTATGGGCATCCCACTATAGCTTTATATACACTTGTATATCGGTGTACTTGCATATATGTACATATATAGAGGAGCATTTGGCAGTGTGTGACTGCATTTTGCAGTTTAAAGCGCCAATTAAGTAAATGCCAAGCTCCTGACCAAAGCTTCTACAGGAAGAGAAAACATATCAACTGGAAAAAATAATATCTACAATTAAATGACTATAATAAAGTACTATACGTTAAATACCAATCCTTTCTAGAGAGTTTAGAGTTCCAATTACCCCTTGTAATAATTTATATACTACCTACATTTTTCACAGACTCCCAAAACCTTAATTTCTCCTTGTGTTGAGCTAATGAAAAATGCACTAGGGGGCTTGGTCAACTGCTCACTTCCTGCCTATGAATCACTGCTCTAACTAAGGCTTCTTTATGGCTCTCTGCACATAATTACGCCTGGAATGGGTTAAGTTATAGCAGGACTCATAAAAACGGGGTTGAGTGTTTTTAAAGTGTGTTCAAATTTAACAGATTTAAGCAAGAGAATCGCAATAGCTAACCCAAGGTAAACCGCACCAAGGTCTATTAGGTATTTAATCAAATTCGGAATTCACTCTAAGGCCTCCGTCACTGCGGTAATTCATGAGATTGAGCCACTCTAGAGGCGACTTCCCAAAATAATTTCCTCTATATAAATTCATAAGGAAAATTATGCGCATCATCTCACACAGGCACACACGACGCACCCAGTGCGTATGATAAATATTGGTGCAGGGAAAAAAGGCGATGAGACCCACAAGATGTCTGCATGAATTTGAAATCAAATTTTTTGAAAGCTACCGAAAATACCTACGGGTGTTATTTGCTGTTTTTGTGCTCTTCAGTTTTTTCGTTGGCTGTGCTTTGATTGCTCGCTGAGCGAAGGAGACAGGCAATGTAAATAAAATGAAAATGCGTTTATAAGACGCCTCATAAATATATTAGAGGCACATAATAAACACATCACCAAGTGATGTCGGCGCGGCGCCCCAGTGACGAATGCTCACTTGGCCAGGCGGCCGGGCCAGGACCTCGCATCCTCGTGCCTCGTGCCTCGCACTCAACCCCCGGGAAAACCTGTCAAGTGGTCCTCACAAGGGGCGTTCGAGCATTACTGACAGCCATAACCCCAGTCCCAGTCTCAGTCCCATACTCATTCCCATTCCCCATCGGGCGAAACAAAAATGACAACAAATTTAAACAGGGGACCTCATCCTTATCCAGCTTCTGTTGAAACTGCCATTTTACATATTTTAGCCAGCCCCTGTTAACATCCGTGTAAATCCTTTATGGCCAAACTCTGAGCTGCCGAAAGCTGGAGAGTCACAGGAGGAGCTGGAGGCAGGAATTCGATTTGGTTGTATCAGGCAGTTTGGCTGCTCCCCACGTTGCTTATTTATTCGATTATGTTTATTTCTTGTTATATCATTTTGAGCGATGTGTCAGAGCAAATGTTCTATAAACATTTCATTTTTTTCTTGCCCATGATGGGGGAGGAATTTATAAAGTGAAGATGGGAGAGGAAAATTCGGTTGCCAGGTCAACGAAAAAACATACAAGTTTCCTCCCATTTCCCTTGAATTTAAGCCAATGAAGTGATAAGGGATTACTGAAATTTTAAAGTCTCTAAGGATATAGTGTAACTTGCTTATAATAAATTATTGTTAAATAGTTTGTTTTGAAAAACAGTTGATGGAGTCTTTTGTATAAGATTTCTTTAAGTAGTTTCAGACCGCTGTGTTTAAGTTTAAGAATCGCTCTGCTTTTCCCAATGCCTGGCACTTATCCCCCTTCAAAACTTTGCTTTTGCTTACTTTGGCAAGTTTCTCCAAATATGACTAAGTTCAGAGATGCTTAGAAGAGCCAAACAAACCAGGCAGAGAGTTCGAAACGACCTAAAGATACCCACTAGATGATATATATTTCGTAACTACTATTTGAGCTATAAAAACTGTCAGAGGGGATAGAAAATAGTTTGCATTATAAAGGAAGACGTAAACATATTGATTATTTTGTTTCTCTGCCTCTCTTTGCTTATTTCCACAAAACACACAGCCCTTAAACTTTAGAGACTGCTAGGTGGAACAACTAAAAGTTGAGCCATCAAATGCAGAAGGCAAAATCCGAAATCAGAAATGCATAAAGCCATGCCAAGGAGAGAATATGAGCTTCAATTTATCCGCATGCAATATTAACTTGGCTGCACTTGCCTTTGACTTATCTGCAGAGTTTACGCTGCACTGAGCAAATAGAGAGGACTGCGTATAATCAGGTAACAAACCAGGTTAGCAAGCGGTTGCCGCAGACTCCTCTGGCCAAAGGGGATTCCTTCCAGTTGCAATCAATGTGGCGGCGGTTTTCCCCCATTTTCTATTTTTTTTTTCCTATGCTTCCTCCTCTAAGCTGCTGACAGCAAATGCCAAGCCGGGGAAAAAGGGAACAGGCAGGAGAGCGAGACTAGACCGAAACCGAAGTTAAATGTCCTGGGTTTCCCTGGCTGCCTGGCTGCCTGGCTATCTCGGCTGGACCCAACTCCTGTGGCTGCTAACGTTCTAGTTCCAGCTCCGCCGGATGCTGTGCTGACCATATTATTAGACACCCACATATGCGGGGTGGCCTTTGGGTCTGGGCTGGACCAAATCCTCTGCCAGTGCTCTGTGTCAGCTTTAATTCACTTCTGGACACAGAAAGGCAAATATCGTTGGCTCTCTCGTTTTTTATCCTCACCCACATGGCGCTTATAATCCTTTTCGTCTCTTCCTGGACTCGGTAGGCGGCTCAAGTTTACGGTTGGGGGGGTTTCCCAAGCTCCGGTGTTATTTTCCCCATTCCCCGAACAGGCTTTTTTTTCCTTTCGTTGGTGACCTGAACTGTGCTACCTTTATTGTTTCGGGTTCTCCTTCGGCTCATTGCTGTTGTTTCTTTTTATGTCAGGCTTTGTATTTCGTATTCAAAGCATCTTTTTCAGCTCGTTATGTGCTTGGGGATCTGTTCTTTCTCCCCAACTGTCATCCTTTCTTTTTTGTGTGAGTGTTTTTGTTTAAAAGAAAAATGTACAGCATGTGTCAGCTTAAATCAACTTGCATGATGTTTTCTAACAATTTGCTAATACAATAAATACCATAAACGATGAGCATGTATACCATTTAGGGAAAATTCCATTATATTCTCTTACATGTTGCTTTCTTGTTTAGTTTGTGTTGTAGAAAAATATTCTTTTTAATTTTAACATTTTTGTTTTAGATTTGTGGAAGACAATAACATTTTTAAGACCCGCCACTGCTTCCCTTTCTTAACTATCTATTCGCAGAGGTTTTCTTGCAACTGTCCAGCTGGGAGCTGAGAGTTCTTTGTCAGGCAGGCGGCTGCCTTGTCTCAGTGGGTTTCTTCATTTGGCTTCTATTTCCATCTCGGTCGCAGTCTTAGTGCGTGTCAGACTGTTAAGCTGCTATAACAATCGCCTCCCCCTCTGGCTGTTCACTCGCCTCGCCTTTGCATATTGTTACTCCTGTTTTCCTGCCGTTGTTGCTCCACCTGTCTAGGCGCAAAGGAAAAAAAATGTATAACACAACGACACAAAAACCTTTTGCCATTATTTCGCGAGCTTTGCACGTACACTCGGCCACCTTTTGGCCCGTCGTGGCTGGGGGTTGGCAGTGGAATTGGTTAGAGCGGCATTGTTTTCCCACAGCCTTCTCCACACGCCCGCCCCTTGGCCCCTTTGCGCCCCTTCACTGGCCATTAACCCAAATCCCACGAGTGGCAGTTGTTATGTGTGTGTGTGTGCCTCGCTGACTTTAGCGGAAAGTTCAACGTTCAGTCATAAATAAAAAATACAAATTCCTGCTGCCTCTGTGCTGGTCGCTTTTTTAAATGCATATTAATCATACGCCGTGTTTGCCGCCCCGCATTTCAATTGGCCAAAAGTTGACGTTTCCATCTCCATCTCCTTTTTTTTTTTTTTCATTTTAAAATGCGCACATATTTCACTGCTATTAATTAATTTAAAATAGTTGCTGCAAGTCCCGCAATTTATGTTAGCAATTCATTAAATGCCCAGACCAAAAATACGAATAAACGTGTATGCAAATTGAAAGTTGCGTAAAACATATTTTAATTAAGAAATGTTTGGCGAGCATGAAAAATGTGGTCCAGCGCAGGTGTTCATAAAATGTGGGAAAGTTCAAGGTCGCCGAGTGCAACCAAAAAGGGGTTGCCCCCAGGAAACTCATAGAGTAAATGTGAAATATTATTATTTTAATATTGTAATTTTTCAGGAGAAATAATTATAAAACATCACAGCTGACTAAAAAATTATATTTTACTAATTTCGCACTGAATAAATATAAGAAAACCAATTGAAATGCTATTTTGTCACCCAAACAAGTGGAAAGCTCCTTTTCGGCTTTGACAAAGTAAGCCTTCTGATTTTACTCGTCCTTTTCGCGCCTTTTAAACTGTCACACCAGACAAACAATGCAAATTCAGTGCGATTTAGATGTGCAAATATGTAGATTGGAATTTTATAGAGAGACAAACGCCCAAGAGGAAGAATTCCGCGGACGCCAAAACGGAGCTCTGTTTGCCAACGAAATTTGCTCGCCACGTTGGCGAATATTTAGCAGGGCTAACAAAGGACCCCCCCACACACACACAGTTGGCACATTGGCCAAGTTGGCAACGCCAAGCTGGCATCAAAAATAATGCCAAAACTGCATATGTAGCGAATCAACGGAAACGGAGTCAAAAACTTGCAGCACAAAATGAAATGACATTTGCATTAAGCATTTCAAGTGTCCAAATTGTGTCTAAAGAAATGGCAGGCCATAGTCGCTTTTTTCTTATTTTTCTGCATAGCAAAAACGAGCAGCTAAAAAAACGTTCATTAAAATTCATAAAAGAAAGTCAAGTAAAAGCAAAGAACTCGCGAAAAACAAGTACAAGGAAAGCACAGAGAATCGCGAACGAAAGCGAGGAAAATAAATTGAAATAAAATTTACGTAAACAAAATTTCTGTGGCCGCGTTATAATTGCGCAACTGTGGCGCATCCTTCCCATCCTCAGACAGGATAATAAAATTCCGCCAAGACATGACTTTGCCAAAAAAAAAAAAAAGAGGGAAAAAGTAAACCAACCAAAGCGAAAAAAGAAGTAGAAATAATTGGGAAATTTTTGGTGTGGGCGTTGGGCCAAATGTGCAAATTGCTCGGCATATATCCATATGTTGCCTTCGAGTTTGCGCCAACATAAATATTTGTGTGTTCTATTCCGAGACAGAAATCCTACATATGCGAATATCTGCTCGTAATCCTCGGCAAATTAGGATTTAATGTTTGTTATCCCGCGACTTTTCTCTGAGTACAAAGCACTTAAAAATGTGAACAGCGGAATTTAATTGTAACGCAGCATTTTTAAGTATATGTAAATGACAAAAAGGCAACTCCTAAGTAATCTATACAAGAATGCTTTTGTTATTTTCATTTTAAAAATTAAAGGATATTGTTTTGTAATAGAAATACATAGAAACCTTTAAATATGACCTTCATTTATGAGCTTTATATTTATATATTAATATTTCCTTTTAGATTTACATTAATTTAATTAGCATAACATAAACGTATAATGAAGAAGTAAGCATTCAAAATTAAACTTAATTTATCTTTCCAACAAAACTATAAATATTCAAATAAAAGAAGGATATTATGTTCTTAGAAATAATACATTTTTCCTTGATTACCTTTCCCTACTAAAGAAAACCCCGCGATATGGAACTTAACCCCACTTGATCTCAAACATTTCAAATGTCTGGTGACACTGTTGGCCCCCAAATAAGCAAGCACCGAAAACTGCACAGACAGCAAGTTTAATTTGTTTATTAAAACTTAAACGAGCTTTGTGTGCTCGGCGGCCTGAATGGGGTGGCGAACGGCGTTGGCAGGACTCCTAACAGGAGCAGGAGCCGAGGAAGAAGCAGCCGCAACTGGAGGATTCGTCTCGAGTTAGTTGGCCTGGTAAGCTCATCATCAGCAGCCCGATCCGATGGCGACGACGACACTTTTTAAACTACTTAAACTTTGCTGCTGTGCTGGGTCTGATTCCCTCATTCGGGTTGCGAGTATTACCCTTTAGTCCCCCGTCTGGGCGTGTTTTGACCTATGTAAACGGAAACTCATATGGTGCCTCGGTGTCTCTGGCTCAGCATTTAACCAGCTGGGCTTGTGTCTTTCTCTTCTTCTGTTTTTTTTTTTAGCCGAGCTCAGCAACGTGAAAGTTTGCACACGATGACGAGATCTGCTGGGGACTTTTCAAATTAGTCGTAATAAATAATTAAGCATATCACATGCATATTTTGTTTGCCGAAAAGGGATGCGAGCGGCGAGCGGGGGAACCTGGTAAATTGCAGTTTATATTTGTCCGTACCTCGCCCTTTTGCGAGGAAAAGTTTTTGCGTCTGAGTAAATAATTTGAGGTCGACGAATGAGGCTGAGAATGCAAAAGAGCTGGCAGTTAACAGGCCACAAAATGAGGTAAAATCAGTGTGTTAAAGGAGGCCTGCTTTATGGTTCGAATGCTAGTTGTACAAAGTCTTTAAAATTGATGAAACGCGTTTTACAATTTGCTTTAATAATCTTTTCTGTAATATCGTTGTACTCTAGTCACTCTGCCAATTTAATTTCCTTGTCTAAACGTTGGCTGCATAATGGAAACAAACTGAACGGGCCGAAAGCCAGGGGATTGGCCAGTAAGCAAGAGTAAACCGAGCAGGAAAGTAGCCTTAGCAGAACCGACCGCATTTTAACTGGCTTCGTGATGAAGATGGCAGCAAAGTCACGTAGTGGCAACAGTCAGTGCCACATTAAGTAGCATGCAAACAGCAACGGCAGGAAGTCAAAGGCAGGACAATAACAGATATTGAAAGCTGGCCCATGACACAGGCAGACAGGACCAACGGAGGGAAACCGAGCAGGACACTTAACCCAAGGGACGGCCAAATGCAACTAGTTGGAGCCAGTATATCAGGCTCAGTCAGCCATCCTGTTGGGAAAAGTCAGAACGCAACGAAACAAAACAACCAAAAACATTTCAATTTTCTTGACGACTGCTGCCAGACAAAATAATAAAAATCAACCATGGTCAAGTGAGCAAATTGGCCAAATGAAAACGATGTAATGAACTAAACCAAAGTGCATGAGCCATTGAAGCAATGGAAAAGGAATGGGAAAGGGCCAGAAGCACGGACCACTCGATGCATACTCAATGGAGATATCGGGGAAGAGGGAATTCTCCGGATCGGAAGTTTACTTATTGAGATGCGAGTCAGTTGCACAATGAATTGATGCAAGGAAGGGAAGGGAACCAGCAGTTTACTGGGTCAAAAGCAACTCAAAATGTGTCTGTTTGGGATTGGCTTTGTAATAGAATTTAATATTTTAGTTTTTATTAAAAAGTTTCAATATAATTTAGTTTAGGAATCTTTATTGTTATATAATAAACATTTTGCACAACAATACTACAAAAGCATGTATATATTAAAATGCAAAAGTATGTCTCCACAAACTTAACAAAAGTTTAATTATATAATTTAAACATTTATATACAGAACAACTTTTTTAATAAATATAGAAATATAACAAGAAGTTCAAATTTTAGTAGTATTGATGTATACT
>JAEIIH010026381.1:0-19654 GCA_018904745.1 Drosophila orosa
CTATAAATAAATACAATATGTATACGGTATATATAAAACATATATATAAACCTGCAGCATACTCGGCATGTATCTGTTTGGCGGTAAGTTTTGTAAATTTTTGGACGAATCCGGACTCGAACGCGAGTGCACATGTCCCGAAATAATCAGCCGGCATCCGCAATGCGAGTGCGATCGCAAACACTTCAACAACATTTTATGGGCCACAGTCACAGTATTCCAAGTAAGAACAATTATACAGCAAATAAACTACTGAACCCGTTCCACCTCCCCCAAAAAATAAAAAACCCAACCAAATCCAACCCAATCCAGGCTCCCACTGTATCCAAACCTACTTTAAACAACAGCCACCACAAATACCTGTAAAACCAGTCTGAAATTCTTGCGTTTATATATGACAAAGTATTTAACGATTTCTCACGTATAGCCACAAAAGTTCCCAGTTCCTAGTTTCTGCTCTATATTTCTCTCTTTGAACTATTTGTTTTGGTTTCACTTTCGTTGTCCTGATCCTAGCCATATCTTAGTTTTAACCAGTTATCCAGTTGGTTGTATTCCTTGAGTTCTCTCTTGATCAGCTTTGTTTCGACTTTATTTTCGATTTAGTTTCGATTCTGATGCCAGCAAATGTAGAAGTAGATTCAATCAGACACACGCTTTAATCCATAAACATAATACATCTCCTTGAACACTGGAAGGAGCAAAACATTTGATTATTAAAAGATTTCTTGTAAATAATTTGAATAGATCATTGATATTTGGGCAGAAAGTCTAGTCTCAGTACTTTTATTTACTTCTTACTCAATTAATTCATTTGCAAATCAATTTAAAGGAAGGTTCTTACCACAAAAAATGTATTAAAAAATCATTAGGCAAATATATTAAATTATTATGTACTGTCAAAAATGTTGCCAATATTTTGAATATTAAAAAATAAAATGAAATTAATATTACAAATTAAATTGAGGTTAGATATTAATATACTTCCATTGAAAAGGTTGCCTCAGAGACCTCTTTCTATCTCTCTTTCTCAGTCTGTCTCTCTTTCTCCATCACACACAGACATCCTCACAATGCCGATTCTCTGAGTTTTGTTGCATGTTTTCTTGGGATTTTCTCACCTGACTCGCCTCTGCCTTCAGCTTCCGGCTTTCGGCTTTTCGAATCAATTTTCGAATCAGTTTTCAAATCAGTTCAGAACCCACACACACAACACCCACATGCACTACACATTACATTACAAATGTATATATTTGATTTAAGTTTTCCGATTGTTCGTTGGTTTGTTTGTTTTTTTGTTTGTTTGTTGCTTCCGTTGGCTTGTTGAAAAGGAAACGAAAGTCTTTATTTTCTGAATTTTGCTGCTGCCGCTGCTGCTGCTTAAAACCCATATATCTCTTGATCTATCTTCCTGCTCCACCTATAAGCTACATATATAAAAAGCGTTACTTATACATATATTTATATATTTAAAGTTGCTTATGCGCAATGCAAATGTACAGCCACAAAAGTTTAGAAACCAAAAACGAAATCAATTTAATTTATTCGTACTGTATAGAAAAAAAAACCAAAAAAATTAAACAAATAAAAACGAAATAGAAAACTCCATTGGCACCTTGTGTACAGAGAGAAAAACTCGATGAAAAATTCAAGTTTTTTTATACAAATTCCTATGCAAGAGTTATTTTGTGCGCCTTTTTGCTCTTTGATTTTAGTCTGGAAGCCCTCGCCGCTTCTCGTTAATTATTTGCTCTTGGCTTTGCTTCTAGCGTGTACATGTTTTTTAGTTCCAAATATTTTGATTTTCCATTTTCGGTTTAGTTTTTGCTTTTTTGATTTTTGAGTTATGATTTGTATGCCACACCACGAATTATTGTTTGATTAATCGGCTCGAGCAGCCCCACAGACTGGGCTGTACTTTAGGCCAAGCTTGGTCTGCCACCTTCTATAACTTCAAGCCGAGTGTCTTTATAGCTATGTACAACCAAGTGTTCCTGGTGGTATTAATACCTTAAGTTACTAAATTTCTTAAAAAATATATAGAAAAAAGAACTCCAGGAATGCCTGGCATGAAGAAAACTCACCTGTGTCAGTCCTCTTGGGATATATGTACATATATATCTTAAGTTTCGCTTATCTCACGTATGCGCCTGATTTAAACGACTTTTGTTCAATGTGAAAAAAACCAAAAGGTGATCGAAAAGCTAGTGTTTCCTAACCACCCCTAAGATGCTATATGTACATGTACGTGGTTCTAATCAAGTAACCACTACATAGTATAATATATATGCAATATAACACCGTTTGCCGTTACTTTCTCTCTCTATAAATCTATCTCTTTCGCTCTTTCTTGCTCTCCTCTCTCACTCTGTCTGTCTTTTGGCATATTTCGTGTTTCGTAACTAATTACTTGCCTTACGTACTTTGCTTTCCTTACGTTTCATTACTTTACTTGCCACTTAATCGCCACTTAATGACAAAATTACAACAAAATTTGTTTATTCCGTATTTTGTTCTTTTTTTTCTTTCGCTTCTTTCGATATGTAACCATATCGATATCGATATCGTGTCTCACGACATATGTATATCCATGCGTATGTATGTTATATCTGCACCACGTTTGCGCGCCCGCCACTGCAACTGCCACCGATCAACAACAACAACAATTACTACAACTACTCCAACAAAACTCCAACAAAACTCCAACAACCAAAAATCAACAACAACAACAACAAAACGAAAAAAAAACAACAACAACAACAAATTGTTTTTAGATTCTAACGCAAGAGGATTGGAACGTCGTGCTGTTCAACGGAATGGAAAAGACAAGTCATTGGGCCGCATTGTACTTTGTGGCCCTAATGACATTCGGCAATTATGTGCTCTTTAATTTATTGGTGGCCATTTTGGTTGAGGGATTCAGTTCAGAGGTAGAGTTTTGCCAACAACAACAACAACCCCTGTCCCCATACCCCCGTACGTCCAGTCCCCCAAATGCCAGACTTCCGCGTACCATTTTCTATTTAAAATTAAATACAAATTTTTAGAAGAATCCCTTTGATTCTGAATTTATATTATAAATATTTGCATTGTTTTTATACGCTTGCCAGGCTTCACACTTTTGATTGGAAGCTATGCAGTGATTGGAGTAATATATATTTATATTTATTTACATGAAAACTTGTTATAAAGGATGTTGCAATTACTGCGTTTTATAAGCAAAGAGTTTCCAGGTTTATTTCCTTTTTTTTTTTTGCTTAATCCCCAAAGGAAATCTGAAATATTTGCATATTTAATATCGATATTTTTGTATAATTTTATAGAACAATCTATCTTTTGACAACTTAAAGTTAAAAAACTATAACTCAGCCGAAAATGCATTAATTTCAATTCATTAATCTTTTCTGTGTTGTTAATTAATACAAATATTAATGGAAAATCGAAAAGTATATGACTTTTGGTAATCACTGACTTTTTTAGCTTCTTATAACCTCAAGAAGACCTACAAGATTCGGTCTTCTCAATCAGATATTTGTCTATATTTTTAGATGTTAATTTTTAGGACAAATCAAAGTTTAAAAAAATCGTAACTAATTCAAAAATCTTTAATTTTAAATCGTAAAGCTTTACTTTGTTTATTTTTATAAAGTATAAGAAATGCTACAATAGATTTAACAATCAAACTCACATTATGAAGCCTGGCAAGCGTCGCGTTACCGATCCTCCCCAAACCAAATTCCATCGAAAGTACGGACCAGTTTGCCCCAAGGCAGCCAGCGAGGTCCACGTCCACGTCCGCGTCCATCCAAAGACCAATGACCAAAGACCAAAGATCCATCGATCCAAGATCCACGTCGCTCGTTGACGAGAAAGTCTAATTTTGAAATTTTGATTCCCTCAGCGAAATGAACGTCGCGAGCGCGAACAGCGCGAGTTGGTTAAGAAACTGCGCGAGGAGACGCTGGCGGAGAACTACAGCGATGGTATGTACGATGAGTCCCGGAGCGAGGCCGACTCCTCGACCACCAATGACAGTTACTACGAGGTGCGCAACCGCTGGCGCTCCGCGGAGGATGTGCGCAAGGTAAGTGGTTGTGTGGCAGGTGGGACTCCGAGTGTGTCTGACTTTGCATGCTGCATGATTTCGAGTGTATGAATGTGTATGAGTGTGTGTGTGTGTGCCTGTGTATGCCCAGAGTTGTATCCTTCCGGTACCGCCCCCCTACCAGCAGCTGCAGGACTCCGCGGAGCTGATCATCGAGGCCAAGAGCAATGTGCACCGCCAGCGCCTGTTGCAGCCCAGCCAGGATTACCAGATCAACGAGCTGCCCGCCTCGTCTGCCACGCCCCCGGCCGCCTCTGCCTCTGGCGAAAGGGAGCGAGACAGGGATCGGGATCGGGATCGGGATCGCGATCGAGATCGAGACAGAGAGGCGGGCAGCAGCAAGCTGGGCCCCCTGGAGGAGGGTGCGCATGGAAAGCCGCGCGGCGGCCTCAAAAAGGTAAGAGTCGCAAAGCATAGAACACCTGACACTCCAACTCCACCACCACCACCTGTCGTCCGCACACAGACATACTCCATCAAGGAGCGACGCAGCGAGTCGGGTGCCTCGCGTCTCTCCAAGATGCGGCTGGTGCGAGATCCGCCCATCATAACCACCACGGCGGCCACGCCGCAGGATTCGCCCAGCACCACCCTAGAGCCGGGCATGAGCTTCCGCCAGTGGGGCGACATGGAGGTGAGTCCCAGCCCCAGTCTCTGAACTCTATCCTAATCCTAATCCACACAGCCACAGCCGCCGCCGTCGCCCTCGCTGCTGAGACCCCCGAATATCTTTAGCGGCGGCCAGCGTAGTCTGGACGAGGGCATACCCTCCATCGATCTCATACCGCCTTCGCCAGTGCTGGCCCACAAGCCCCTCAACATTCTGAATGCCAGCCAGCTGGGCATGGGCATGACCATGGGCATGGGCATGGGCATGAGCTCTGGAGCTGGTGGCAGCGTGGGGGCCTGTAGCTCGTCCAGCATGCACAGCGTGATCATAGACGATATCTCGAAGAGTTCCAGCTCAACGGCAGCCGCCACGCCCATCTATGTGCCCACCATCTCGTCCACGGCGGAGGCGCAGAGCCTCAACGATGTGAGCGTGCCAGGTCCCAGTGGTGGCACTGGTGGTGGTGCCTCCACCAGCGGCAGTTCCTCCAGCGAGCGCCTGCCCTTGGCTCCACCGCCGCCATCTGGCCCCCAGCAGCTGTCCAGTGGCAGTGGCAGTGGCAGCTTTAAGCAGCGCTTCCGGCGTGGCAGCTCCAAGAAGCGCCGGCCCCAGCCCAGCGAGGATGGCCAGGCCCAGATGCAGGAGGAGGAGGAGGAGCATCCCCATTCCCATCATCCTCCTCCTCATCATCATCATCTGAATAATGGCAGCTCCACCTCCAAGGAGACCAATCGTCTGAGTCCCCAGAACTCAATCCGGCGGCTGTCCAACACACTGAGCATTGGCAGCGGCGGCCCCGTGGGCGCCTACGGAGCGGGCAGCCGGCGAGCCTCGGCCTGCATTTTCAACTCGCAGGTTTATCAGAATCTCAATCAGCCGCCCAAGCTGAGGCCTGGAACGGGACAGCGCCGGATGAGCTCCATTGAGCTGGCATTCAGCAAGACCTCGCACTTGAATCTGCACAATCTGGAGGCGAATCGGAAGTCGTTGTCGTACACCAACTCCAAGATGGACCTGGACAAGTGGAACAAGTCATATGGCAATCTCAACGATCCGGACAATATGCTGCAGCAGTATATGGAGGCGCGGGATAAGCGCAAGAACTCCATCAGTCATTACAATCTGAAGAAGCGGCTCGAGGAGAAGGAGCTGCAGCAGCTGCAGCAGCTACACCAGCAGCAGCTGCTCCAGCAACGGCAGGACTCCTTCTCCTCGGCAAGTCCGCAGCAGCAGCAGCAGCAGCAGCAATCCGGCGGCCACCGCTTGTCCAAGGATCTGCAGCAGCAGCAGCAGCAGCAGCTGGCGATGCAGCCACATTCCATTTCCATGGTGCCACATGGCGGCGAGCGAGTCTCGAAGCTGAGGATGCTCATCGAGCAGCTCACGCCAAAGCACTTTACCACCGAGCGCGAGGACTACTCGCTTTACATATTCCCCGAGGATAATAGGTGGGTGAACCAAGAACTGAGAACTTTATTTCTGTCTCTTAAATAAGTTGAGTTTTTCTTACACATATAATAGAATTATTTATAAACTCCTAAGCTCCTCCCAAGCTTCTTTTTCAGTCTCTCCTGGAAGACACATAAGACTCCAACTAATCATTGTCTCAAAGGGAACTTTTGTCTTAATGTTTACTCAAACATACAGCTCTCTTTTTCTGTCTCTTAAATAAGTTGGGTTTCCTTGCTAATATTATAGAATTAATTATAAACTCTTAAGCTACTACCAAGCTACTTTTTCAGTCTCTCTTGGAAGACTCCAACTAATCATTGCCTTAAAAGGAAACTCTTCTCTTAATGTTTACTCAAACATACAGCTCTCTTTTTGAACTATTTTCAAGATACATTTTTAAATCAAAGCTGAACTTATTTCCCAGTGTATCGAAGACTGTTTTCCGTTCGCTTTCCCTAGAGCAAAAAAATTCAATTAGAACTTTGTCTGCAAGTTTGTCCTTCTTGCTTTCTTTTTTGCCTCAACTTTTTCACCTTGAACTCATATTTTTCTCTCTGGCAGATTCCGGCAAATCTGCACGTGGTTCGTCAACCAAAAGTGGTTCGACAACGTGGTCCTGCTATTTATTGCGCTCAACTGCATCACCTTGGCGATGGAAAGACCAAACATCCCTCCAACCAGCACCGAAAGATTGTTCCTGGCCACAGCCAATTACGTGTTCACCGTTGTCTTTACCGTCGAAATGTTCATCAAGGTGATGAATCTTGCAGATTAAACGAATTAATCGAATGTAATAATATATTCATTCGTTTAGGTGGTGGCCACTGGCATGTTTTATGGCCACGATGCCTACTTCACCTCCGGCTGGAATATCATGGACGGATCTTTGGTTACCATTTCCATAATTGATTTGTTAATGTCCCTGATTAGCGAATCGAGTCCAAGGATATTTGGGATTTTAAGGGTAAGTACGGCCGCGGGACCGGTTTTTAGAGCTCTAAACGCAGCAGCGCGCAGTCGATCTCCAAGAAACAAGCGAAGACCATCAAAAAATCAGCCCAGAAAACAGCTACTACTACCAAGAACCACGCCCAGATCCGAACCATTATATAGAAAATAACTGATATATATATATGTGTGATGTGTGGCTGCGCGGATCAGAAAAGCTATATTGCTATTGCTATTGCTCTGTCTATCGATAAGCTCGCTTTCTTTCGCCCCGAAAATACCTATCTCTCTCTCTTTCTATCCTCTATCTCTGCTGATTGGCCATCTCTGTCTATCTATGTGCTATCTCTCTTTCTGTATCACTTACACACACCCACACACATATGTTCTCTGACGAAAACACTTTCCGAAAACTCTTTTCGTTTCGGTTTCCTAACTCTAAATCGGGCCTCTCTCTCTCCATTTCTATATATAAATATTGTAAATCGATCTGAAAACCTCAGGTAAATTTTTCGCGTCAACAAAAGAAACCGATTTGCGTTCACTAATTATTATGTGTGTGTAGAAAATCCCCCAAAACCCAAAAAAACGTATATATAAAATCCCCCAAATTTAAGTAACTTGTTGACTCGCCTTCATTGCGTAATTGTAAATAGTTTATTGTTACCTTCAACCCAAAATGTTGGTAGGGATATGACACTTGAAAAGAGACATCTTAAAATATTTCAATTAAATTATACGAACTCCCTTCTCGCCTTCAATTCTTTCCAATTTCAAAGATTTCATGTGCTCAGCTAGTGTCATGCCCCTATATGTCTACCTTGAGTCAGTGCCAGTCCCAGTTTAATCAGAAAATATACTCATTTATAGTTAATACAAATTATAAATTATAAACTACACCCCGTAACCATCCGCTTTGATACTCATATTCATTTTAAATCAGTATTCCAGTTCACTTGGCCTTGCTTTGTTGTTCAGGCAATGTTGACCATAACTCTTGTTGTTTTGAAAATGAAGTTGGATACATAACTAATTATTTCTTTTGTTTTAACATGAACTAAGTATTTTTGTTTATTATTAAGCTTTTTTTGTTCTTATTTTCTTGCAAAGTTTTGTTTAAATCTTAGTTTCTTTATGCATTTAATATTTACACTTTATTCCTCTTTTTTTTTTTAGTGACCATTTTGAAGCCGTTGCAACACTGATTTTGTATTAAATTATTTCATTTATTTTGTTTTTTACATTAGCTAAAATGTATTTACAATTATTTAACTAGTTTTCTGCTATTAATTTCATTTAATTCTTAGTTTCTTTATGCATTAATATTAACACTTTATTCCTCCTTTTTTTAGTGACCATTTTGAAGCCGTTGCAACAAACTGATTTTGAATTAAATATTTTTTTAAAAAAGGAACAAATTCAATTTAGTCACCTTTCACCGTTGCTACTGCTTTCATGCTTACCACATGTGGCGCGCAAGCAGTGCCCGCAAGCAGTGCAAGCGGATATCCGCTAGCCGATGCACAAACCCTAGTCAAGTTCAAATAATTGAAGTCCTGCCTGGACGTTTCTTTCTCGTTTTTCCCCCCTTTTCTTCCCATATTTTTGCAGGTGTTTCGACTACTCCGATCCTTGCGGCCACTGCGTGTAATCAACCGCGCCCCGGGTCTGAAACTAGTCGTGCAAACGCTCTTATCGTCCCTGCGTCCCATCGGCAACATCGTCCTGATCTGCTGCACCTTCTTCATCATCTTCGGCATCCTGGGCGTGCAGCTGTTCAAGGGCACCTTCTACTACTGCGAGGGCGAGAACATCAAGGGCGTACGCAATGCGGACGAGTGCCGCCGGATACCGGGCAACGTTTGGACAAATCGCAAATACAACTTTGACGATCTGGGCAAGGCTTTGATGTCCCTGTTCGTCTTGAGCTCTCGCGATGGCTGGGTGAACATCATGTACACTGGGCTGGATGCCGTGGGCGTTGACCAGCAACCGATTGTCAACTACAATGAGTGGCGGCTACTCTACTTCATTGCCTTCATCCTGCTGGTGGGCTTCTTTGTCCTGAACATGTTCGTGGGCGTGGTGGTGGAGAATTTCCATCGGTGTCGCGAGGAGCAGGAGAAGGAGGAGAAGATCCGGCGGGCGGCCAAGCGGGCGTTGCAAATGGAGAAGAAGCGCCGGCGAATGCATGAGCCGCCTTATTACACCAACTACACGCCCACCCGGATGTTCGTCCACAATGTGGTCACCTCGAAGTACTTTGATCTGGCCATTGCCGCTGTGATTGGCCTGAATGTGGTCACCATGGCCATGGAATACTATCGGATGCCCAACCCTTTGAAGTACGCCCTGAAGATCTTCAATTACTTCTTCACGGCGGTGTTTATACTGGAGGCGAACATGAAACTGGTGGCCCTCGGCTGGAAGCTGTACTTGAAGGATCGCTGGAATCAGCTGGACGTGGGCATCGTTCTACTCTCCATTGTGGGCATTGTGCTCGAGGAGCTGGAGACCAAAATAATACCCATTAATCCGACCATCATTCGGGTGATGCGTGTGATGCGCATTGCCCGTGTCCTGAAACTCTTGAAGATGGCCAAGGGCATTCGGGCTTTGTTGGATACCGTGATGCAGGCATTGCCCCAGGTGGGCAACCTGGGACTGCTGTTCTTCCTGCTATTCTTCATATTTGCGGCTTTGGGCGTGGAGCTGTTCGGGCGGCTCGAGTGCTCCGATGAGATACCCTGCCAGGGGCTCGGCGAGCACGCGCACTTCGCCAACTTTGGCATGGCTTTCCTCACATTGTTTCGCGTAGCGACTGGCGACAATTGGAACGGCATCATGAAGGACACGCTGAGGGATAATTGCGATGACGCGGCCGATTGCGTACGCAATTGCTGCGTCAGCTCGGTTATTGCTCCCATATTCTTTGTGATATTCGTGCTAATGGCGCAATTCGTGTTAGTGAACGTCGTCGTGGCTGTACTGATGAAACACCTCGAGGAGAGCCACAAGCAAATGGAAGACGAGCTCGACATGGAGGTGGAGCTCGAGCGTGAGCTGGTGCGCGAACAGGAGTTCGCCCAAGAGCAGAAGCTGTGCCAGCAGCTGGCGGAGGCGCAATCCAAGGCGGCCGCTCCCCCGCGTCCCCTTGCCAAGGTCAAGTCGCTGCCCAAGAACTTTATCTACAGTACCCCATCGTTGGATAAAAAGTTCCCAGCAAATCCAAGCTCAAGTCTGACCAGCTCGGCGGCCACGAATCTCAATCAGGCAGCGGGAGGAGCGACTGTTGCAACGGGAGCGGGTGCTGGAGGCCGTCGCCAAACTGTTCAATACTTTAACCAGCCACAGACTGTACTCGGCCTGAGTCTGGCCGAAATGGGCGGCACGCTGACGCCTCAGGCGCTCGGCGCCCGGTTGGGTGAGCCCTTCGGCGGCCCAGCGACGGCAACGGGAGGTGGAACGGGTGAGCTGCCGGCTGGTGGCGGCGCCGGCCTCCCATTGCCGCCGCTTGATAATCGCCGCCGCGGGCGTCGCGCCTCCGCGGCCGCCGGCTTCCGCAAGCGCGGCGTGCTGTCCAAGGAGCGCTCTCTGGACGAGCAGGCCATCCGACGACGCAACCTGGAGGCCAAGCGCACCAGCTGCGACTCGCTGCCCTGGGGCGGAGATGCCCTCGACTATAGGCGCGGCACCATCTTCGAGAGCCTCGAGTCGTCGGACGGCGGCGGTGTGCAATCATCGGCGATGGTGCCCTACGACATACGCAGCGTGCGCAGTGCAGATGTGGGCCATCTGGACAATACCTCGGAGAGCGAGACCCTGGCCGTGGTCAGCTCGCTGGTGGCCACGCCAGTCACACCGCTGCCCACGCCCACACCACCACCGATGGCCATAACAATGCCCATGGAGCTGCCGCTACCTTCGCCGATGCCGATGCCGATGCCCATGCCCTTGGCCCCGCGACGACCCTTTGGCTGGTCGCAGTCCGTCGATCAGGGCTGCATGAGGAGCAGCCTGCTCCTGTCCGTGCCCCGGTCCATGCCGCCGCGCAGCCGCAGCGGGAGCACTAAGCAGCTCTTCAAGCAGCAGGCCCTTGACGAGGATGCCGACATGGACGAGAGTTCGCTGCTGCTGCCAGCTGCCGGTTCGGGTTCGGGTTCCGTTTCCGCATCGGTGGCTGCCATGGGCAGCGCTTCGTTGGACACAGGCGATGCCAAGCCTCAGGCGGATGTGTCCGGCCTGACAAAGTCCGACTCGGCGGACATATTGCGCATTATCAGCGAGCGGCGGCGCATGGACCAGCGGGAGCAGCAGGACAACGAGACGGAGGACAGGGACAGTGACTACAAGGAGCTGCTGTTGGTCAAGTCGCCGCAGTCCTCCATGGACTAAATCTAGATCCTAGATATATATAAACACACACACACTGTCTAGATCCTTGAGAACCTACTATAAATATGTATGTAATGTATGTAATCCTAGGGTCCCACCTCACACTTTAGGAGAATACTTTAGGAAAAATACTTTCAGAAGAAAAAAGCTATGGGAATACTTTAGAGAGCTTTCAGAAGGATAAAACTACAACTAAAACGATAGGCAATAGACGATAAACGATAAACGATAGACGATTAGCGATATCAATCGCCGAGAAGGTAAATGTTTAATCGATAGCAAAAAACGATGAAAACGATAAATGGTAAAAACTACTCTTAGCCACAAAAAACGAAAAATATAATGAAAGAATTGTAAAAGTTAAAGTAAAAGAAAGAGAACAAGTAAGAGAAAATGAAAACGTAATATTAAAACCTAAAAGTAAAAGTAAAAAAAGCAAGTAAGCTAAATTGTCAACTGTTTTTAGTGCAATCCTACGGTTTTCATAACTTTAACAAACCAGAACTTATAAGAAACAAAAAACTATACGAAAGAAAAGGGCAGAGAGTAGCTAAGTTTCAAGTTGATTAGAGTGTTTTCCGTTTCAAGTAGCAGCCGAGATTAAGAATAACAACAAAAATAATAACAAAACAAACAAACGATGCCGATGCCGATGACGATGATGATTATATACAAGTGTTATATGCGATTTACATATATACAGTTAAATATACATACATATATACATATATATATAGCGATACTGCATACATACAAAATAATGATGGAAATTTGTGAACAAAGAATCATCAACTCTGTGATTAGCTCTTAAAGTTTAAAACCGTTTATATATACACACGATACACCGAAACACACACGATCTGTATATATATATTGGATGCCTGTATGTATGCATATGTATTTGAGTGTATTTTATGTAGGAAAAAAAACCTTAAAGAAAAACAGAAAGCATTAACAGAAATCAGCATAGAACAGAAAGCAGAATTGATAAGCAATAGAAAAAACTGTAGCTCTTAAGATCGTACCTAAAGTCTAACCTAAAAAAAGGAAGCGAGTAAACAAAATGGCGTGTTCTTGGCAGGAAATCCGGTTTAAGGGGGGCAGACGAACAAGGACCTTGTGCAAAACGAATTTACTTAGGTACTTAAACACACACACCCTACAGATAGCTATTACGATCTGGTCGACAATCTATGCTCACCTCTCTCAGTCTATCTCTCTCTCTCTCTCACCAAACACCAAAGGCTTCCAAAGAAAAAAAGAAAACCCCAGACTCTAGAAGACTCCTGACCCCTGAAAAACAGTGCCAAGGCCAAAGAAGTTCAAGAAAATGTTTGTTTTTTTTTTTTTTTTAAATATATAAAAGAACCCCAAATAATTCTCCAACACTTGAACTACATGAAAAGAAAGAACTTAAAAAGGTAGCATTTATAAAACAAAACCACAGAGAAGTAGTAGAAACTTAAAGATTAATATTTAATGACTATATAAAGTGTATATATGGAACTATCAACGAATTACAATAGAGAGTATTTGCGCCAGCTAAGAAGAAATAAAAATAATAATAAAAAAAAAAGTAGAACAAGACAAGGATATATAGAATCTGGATCAGTGATCTTTCCCCCCCACTGATCTCTAGATCAAGATTAACACTAACTTAACACTGTCAATTTTTTAAAAACATGATCTAAGCTAATTTTTCAAAAAGGGAAACCCAAGGAAGGACAACAATTTTACACTCTTTGTACACACTGTTACTGTTACTGTAGGAAAATTGAAATGGGGAAACGAAGGAAGGAAATCGAAGTGAAATGAAGCAGAATAAGAGCTCTCCAGTTTAGATAAACTTTAAAATCAAACTTAGCGAATGGATTCTCGGGCGAAAGCGAAGGAGGAACAAATTTAATTATATGATAATTTCATCTGTGCCTTTCTCTACGAATATATATATATATACATATATGTATATACAATTTATACAAATTTATGCGACAAAAAACTCGCCCTCTCTCTCTCTCTATCTATCTCTATCTCTCTCGCCTAGCTCCAGTCCCCTGTCTCTTTCTCTATAGATATATCTATCTCTCCCTGTCTCTATCTCTGTCCCACTCACACAAACTCACCACTACCCATCACAGACACCACGCAAGCAGTGCGGAAAAGCGTAATGTAAACCGTAAGCAATCCAAGCAGTGCAATGTGTTGCAAGTAAACTGAAAGAACTCTGAAAACTATTTAAAAAATAAAACAAAACAAAACGTAAAGAAAAACTTAAGCTAAAACTAACTAAAAAAAAAATAAACAACAAAGTAAAATAATATTAATTAAAACAGCATGGAGTTTATGACTAGGTTAAAAACTAAAGCGCATTAGTAGTTTTGAAAGTGTGTGTTGTTTTTTTTTTGTAATTTTTTAAAACGTAGCCGCTTGAAGTAAACACCGAAAATGAAACTATATTCTTTCTTGGTCTTAGTTGTGTGTGTGTGCCCCATAAGGAGCGTTTCTTCTTGTTGATTAATAATTAGGTAAAACACTGCTACGAAACATAAGTTGATTAAAGAAAACACACACAAAGAAAAACTGAAGAAAAACGAATACAAACAAATTAGCAAAAAGTGAGTTAAATTTAAAATTAAATGCCATTAAAGGCCAACGAAATGCAGAAACTAAGCAAATTTGCTTTTAGCTCCATGCAGGTACAACAGAGAAACCCCATAAAACATAAGTTCTCCTTGCCAAATTAGAGCAAGGAATGCAATTAAATGTGAATGAATTTGTTTAGAATCGAGCACCACACTATCCTCCCTCTCAGCTGTAAAAATAAAACAAAAAAAACTACGAAAAAATACTGCAAAAATTAGCCATAGCCAAGTTGTAATCATTTCGTTGCGTGCCCTTTGCGTATGATTTGAATGGTTCAATTGGTTCCACTAGATACGTATATATACTGAGAACACATACTATGTAAAGCAGCAAAAAACAAAAACAAAAACATTATAAATTAAAGAGAATTTGAAAAGAAAAGAAAGAGTGGCGGAGAAGGGCTTTTATTTATTTCGATTTTCAGCTAACTTCTTCTAGGAGGTCTGCATTTGGTAATTATTCTAAAAGATTAATTATTCCCATTTGAAACTATACTTTTCCGATAATAAAAACCACTACCACAACCTACTTTACCAAGAAAAATCACGTATACGTAACATTGATCTCTCCAGCATCCCTAGAATATTACGTATACGCACCATAACCGTGCAGACCCCAGATAACATAATAAATCCTTCGTTCTTGTGTTACTTTTTAACAAAACTCCAAGCAACATCAACAAAACAAATCACGTATACGTAACGTCCATCTAATATCACGCATACGCACCGTAACCCCAGTTAACAAAATAAATCCATCGTTTCTTCATACTTATTTTTTTTTTATTCACGAATATATTGTTGTTCTTCGCTTGGGGAGGAGCCTAGGAGGGATGAGTGGCTAGTGCGGGGCTACATCTACACTATACATAGATCCTTATAGCCAGGTATTTTTTTTTTTTGGGTAAACATGCCGGCATTACTGCGCTATAACAAACAAAAAAAAAAAGGTAGGAAAACAGGAAACTACACAAAAAAATGTGGAACAAGTGATACGTCGTCTCGCATTGTCATTTCTCAGGTGATCGATCATCTCTACTCCGTGTGTGTATGCTGGTGGTATATATAATTTGTCTACATATACCGTATATAGGTATGCGATATAAATATATAAAAAAAACGCCAACTACTATGACTACCACACGCTGCACTTATCCGCCGGATTCATGGTGCTGCCCAACTGGCAGCTGTAGGCGCGGGCAAAGTCCCGCGAATTCGAGAGCGGCCCCAGGACACGAACGAAGCCCGGCGAGTGGACCGCCGAGCGGATTTTGGTCAACGCATCCTCTGGCCTCATGGATCCGCACCAAATCTGTGCGTAGTTGAGAAAGAAGAGCTGATCGTGGGTCATATTCAGACCAGGCAGCTGCGGCTCTCGTCCATGCAGGGTCTCCCATTTTTTATAGGCCTGCAAAACGGCGATTATAATTAATTAATTAATTAATTATATAGAGAGGGATTAGTGTTGGAATTGCTCACCCTAAAGGCCTGCTTGAGGCCACCATTATCCGCTATATTCTCGCCCTGCGTCATCCGGCCATCCATGAACATGTCCACCTCGTTGATTTTGTAGCGCGAATACTGATCAATGACGCACTGCGTTCGCTCGCGAAAGGCCTCAATGGTGGCATTGTTCCACCACTGCATCATGTTGCCCTCCTTGTCAAACTGCCGGCCCTTGTCATCAAAGCCATGGGTGATCTCATGGCCAATGACCACGCCAATGCCGCCATAATTCAGCGATTTGGGAAAGTGTTGGCTGTAGAACAGCGGCTGGAGGATGCCAGCGGGGAATACTAAAAGGAATATCCCAATATAATACAATACTAAATGAGATATAAGAAGAGCCTCGCTCACCTATATCATTCTTGTTGGGATTGTAGAAGGCATTCACCACCGCCGGCTCGGTGGTCCACTTCTCCTTGTCCACCGGCTGTCGCAGCAGATTGAGCACCTTCTCGGACTCCCACTGCAGGATGCTCAGCACATTGTCTATGAAGTTGTCCGGCACAATGGTCAGCTATTAGGATTAAAGGATGCAATTAATGTTAAATCAAAGAGAACCCTCCTGCTACTCACATTCACATACTCCTGCTCCAGCTCGGTGGCATTGGTCAGCAGCTCTGGATAGCCAATGCGTTCGTTCATCGAATCCGCCTTCTCCTTGGCCACCGCTCGCGTCTCATCGTCCATCCAATCGTTCTCGGCAAGCAGCTCGTTAAAGGCCGCCCGGATGGTGTGAATCATCTCGAGGGCCACTTCCTTGCTCTCCTGGTTGAAGTTGTCGCGAATGAAGAGGGCACCAACGGCTACGCCCAGCTTTTTGTTGGTCCACTCGACGCACTGCGACCAGCGCGTTCGCTCCGACTGGATGCCCAGCAGGATCTTGCGGAACTCCACCCGCTCCCTTTGGTACTCGTCGATCATGTGCGTGGTGAGGGACATGACCAGACGCCACAGCATGTAGTTGTGCACCACGCGACGCTCGGTGCGGGCCAGGATTTTCCCCATTTCGGTGAGATATTGTAGGCCATAGGTGACCAGGGGTTCGTCTTCCTGGAGTTCAATGTTCTTGCCCAGCGCCGACTGCAGGTACTCCGTCCACTGCACCTCGGGTACCAGTTGCTGCAGCTCCGGGAGCGTTGTCTTGCGATAAACCGCACTGGTGTCATGACGATCCGCCTCCGCCAGGGAGACATTCACCAGCTGCGTCTCGAAGAGAACCACCTGCTCTAGTTCGGCAGCGGCGGTGGCAGGATCTGCTCCCAGCAGCAGGGATACCTGCGTCATGTAGCGATGATAGGCCCGCCGATCATTGGCACTGCTCTCCTTTAGGTAATAATCCCGGGAGGGCAGGGCGTACTGCAGCTGATCCATCTGTAGGATGTTCACCGAACTGTTCTTGTCATCGGCGCCCACATACAGCTCGATCATGACGGGTTCACTGTAGTTTAGCCTTAGCTGACCCATCAGCCGCTCCACGGAGAGATCTTCGGGTGGACGCCAGTCGCGCTCGATCACAGGCCAGCCGCCCAGCAAACGTAGGACCTCCTTCAGCCGCCCAATGCCAATCTTACGGATCTGAGCTGTGGTCAGGGAAGGAGCATAAGAGATAGGGAGCATGAGAATATCTCAAAAGGTATATTATATATATACTCACGTATATCCATGCAGCTCTTGAAGAAGGTCTTGGCCTTGATGGTGGCCTGGTTGTCGCGCTCATCAATGGGCTCTTCGAGGACGCCGCGCAGGATCACCTGCTGCTGGTCGGACAGGACCTGAGGATAGTTACATACAATTTCAGTTAGTAAACAGTAATCACAGAGAGCACCTGTGACTATACCTCAAAGGTGCTAATGGAGCTGCGGTCCTCGGGAATGGGATGCAACTTGTTCCATGTGCCGCAGGCATACTGGAAAAAATCCTCGCATGGATCCGCTCCAAGGTCCATGGCCGAGAGCAGGGAGGCCGCTGTGGATGGAAGGTTATGGCTTATGGTTATCTCTTCGGTTATCTCTTTCCCGTGGAAAGCGGGGCAGCTGATGTGCAATTAACCACCCATTTTTGGGGGCCATAATTTACGCCACCCACCTAACCACCTCCTATAAACTTGGCCCACAAATCATAGGCCGAAAAACTTTCCCGATAAGCGTTGCACTTGCTAACCGCCAACTTTTTCGCCAGACAAACGTTTTAAAAGAAGAATGAACCGCCAACCTGGACCTGCAGCGTTGACAATCCATAAATCAAGGTCTTGTTTTTGGAATTATTAAGTTCAACTTCATTGTCTTGGGGCAAAACCTAGCACTATTCTAAGATTTTATGGAAAAGCTGTTGATTTATGGTTAAGTCGGATTAATATTGCATTCTTCTGTGTTTTGAATTGAAAATAAATTAGAAAGCTCGTTAGTTGCTCGTTTTCCAAGCTTGAAATCACAAATAAAAATATTATAAACACGAAGGGAGACTTAAATTCAAGAAGCTTTTCCTAGACCTTAATGTCTTCTTCTTAGTTATATTTATAAACATCAGTTTAAAGTCTCCCTATCAATAAATACCAATTTAAACTCCCTAAAATGCTTATATTTCAAGTTCTATTCAGTGAAAACCTCTTCTGTTAACTCTCCTTACTTCTTATTAAATAGTAAAAGCTATAATTGCCCCGCTAACCAACCAATGACATCCATTACGTATTCGATATGGCCAAAATCTGGGTTACCAATTAACGTAAATCCTTCTATTAATATTCATGCAGCCCCAAAAAGTATGCTAGCCAAAGTGGAGCAGTCCTAAGGAAGCCAAGGAAGCGAATTGATTGCATCACCGTTTCAGTTCAGTAATTGTAGCTGTGCTTATTCCCCCGGAATGTCCTGCACCTGGACAGGTGTATCTAGCGGCATGCCAAAGCCATCAATCAACAGAGTAATTTCCCCTCAGGGGGCAGGGGCAGCCCGGACGGACAATGACTTTGAGGTGTCTAACTTGGGACATTTGGTGCATTTGGTAAAAGGACATTTGAGGCAGCAGATGTCGCGGTACCCATCACTAAACGATGTCCGCGGCACTTAGCCGTTCTTAATAGCTGATCAATAATTTACAACATAAATAAAACCGCACACATATTAGATGATTGTGCAAGGCCCTGACACCCTTCGGCCATAATATCACAACCAGTAATCCCTTTGGCCTGGATTGAGGGATATACTTATTATTATTATTTAGTTTATCAACGTTTAGGTTCTCTCACTAAATAAATGTGATAGTAATACAAGTTTTACAGGGTTTTCTTGACCAGAAATTGTTGATTTATTTATAATTAAATATTTTTAAAATATATTTCCTACTTTGTAAGTCGAAGTTTGAATTTAATTTGCAGATTTTCCTTGAGTTTATAAGTCTTAACTTCAATCTTGGCTAGTTCTCTCATTATTTCCTTGAATTTATAAGTCTTAACTTCAATCTTGGCTAGTTCTCTCCTAATCATTATGGGCCTTATTATTTTATTGGTATAATTAAGTTGTCAAACCCGAATTCCCAGTCCCCAGTCCCCAGTCCCCTCACACATGCATTAATTTCAATTAGAAACCAGGGAACTGAACTGGCACCCTCGAAACCTCAGCTTACCTGTTCTCACGCACTCCTGGGTCATGCAAATGTTATCCTGCCCCTCGTGGCTGCCCTCCTGTCCCTCCTGGTTCCACCTGGAATTGGGTCTGCTGTCATCATGGCCTGCAATTAGAGTTAACAGATTTTTCACTGGTGGCACACGGGGCGTATGAGCAATGTGTAGAGAGGTAGGTGCCTTAGTCGAAGACCTCACCAAGACGACAAGCGATTCGCGGGCCACTCAAGTAAATTGAATTTGAATTTTTCATTAAGAGAGGGAGAGGGAGAGGACAGGAGCTTGGGCTTTATTAAATTAAAATAACGAAATGCTAAGCTACAGCCAATGAAACACACCGAAATAAATTGTAAGTAAGCAAAATTGGAGATATTTTAAAA
>JAEIIH010026393.1:0-21396 GCA_018904745.1 Drosophila orosa
ACGTTTTTACTTAAAAATTAACCCATTGAACTCTCCAAGTTGTAGTTTAACTTTTCCTACAATTACTCTGATTTCCTTAATCCTCCTTTAATCCCCACAAAGTAGGTCATAAACCTTATTATCCAAAGGACCTTTTCACCCGCTTTCTCCGCAGAAGTGACCCAGAAATACACATCCGCTATAATCAGAGGATTATGCAAACAAATGTCATTAGTCAATGGTCCCATATTTGAACTCTGACCACAGAGCGGCGTTAAGTGGACAAAATGCCAGCAGAAAATGTGAAGAAATCATGGCAATTTCTCAGAGAAAACCGCAAGTTGAGACAACCCCTAGAAGGGCCAAGGAGAAAGCAGATCTCGAGGGAAAGGTGAAAATCCGATACCGATACCTGGCCGTAAAGATGATGAGGATCTTTTGGGATGCTTCTACCTAAGGGAAATATTTTTCGCAAGTTTGCCGTCGCTTACCCAAAAATGGCATAAACAATCTCATTGTGCGCACTCGAGCCAAATGATGTGTGAGATATCAATTGTCACATCGACAATGGAAATTGACAGATCGGTATCTGTACCGTTTCGCTCTCGGGCAGCCCGTAATAAAATTAGAAGTTTATTGATTTGTCTTGACACATTCGCAGAGGAAATGCGCCCCGAGGATGCGAGGATGAGAATGGAAACTCACGTTTCTGGGACAGATTGATGTCTGGCTCTGCTCCTCGCATTATCAATGGGAGTGGCAGCCTTACCCCTTGCTGATTTTCACCCAACGGCGTCTCCTGTTCCTCCCATTGCCCTATAAAAATTATAAGCAATTAAATACAAAGAATTTTCCGTTGGCTCCTCGTAAAATATTCAATTTTATGGGCCCCAGTAAATATTTTGATGGTCGAAAATTCGCCAAGAGAAAAATATTAATTTCCCATAGCTGCTCCTGCTGCATTTTTGCTGACACTGGACAATTGCTTAATGTCCGGATTCTGACGGGACTGACAAATGAATCAGGGCTTCCTGCTGACCACGCCCTAATGTTGTTCGTCAGTCGCTTTCCGTTTTCCAAATGGAGACACCATTAAGACCTTGATGAGTTGCTATTTCCCTGATACAAAAACTCTTTCATGTTTGTACTAATTATTATTAATGTATTTTCAAATGAAAATCAAAAAGGGAAAACGCTCAATGATTTGTGTATTTGTGGGTTCAATAGAAAATGCGGGACACTAGGTTATGGGAATAATATTTGTTCAAGTATTTTTATATGAAGAGTATATGTTAAAAGAGTATGTTAAGAGTATATTAATTTATTAGTCTTACTTGTAGTTTTCCTTAGTGAAAAATCTAGCTTAAATCTCGTTGAATGCTTTAGTAGTTTTTTTTTGGTTAAGGCTTTTTTCGTCTCTCACTTCTTTTGTGCATAAATCTAATTAGCATGAGGCTTTGACAATGACTGGGAGCCACTACCACATCACACATTGTCAAGTCAGGCTCTCGAGGAAATCCGTTTAATTTCCCCCCAAAATCCAAGAGACAGCGACAAATGCTTCCGGCAGAGCAGAAAGGCACTGCGAAATATATTTTGAATATTATATGAAATTTACCTAAATTAAATAGTATTTATAAATATTTAAATGAATTATAAAGTTTTTTTTTATATATAATTAAATGAAATTATACAGATTTCATTTACTTTTTTGAAAATAGAAAATTCCAATAAATAGTAATATAATTAACGCAGACTATGGCTTATCCTTGATCGTTTATTTAAGACTTAGGTGAAGATTACATAAAAATCCTCTATTCTATATAAAATATTAATACAAATTTGTAACCATTCAAAATCTCCAATAAAACCCTTTTATTCAAGTGTATAATCCCGCTCCTACTTTGTGTGAAAGTGAAATCGACTCAATTGCGGGCGTGTTTCTGTTAGTCTTGCGGTTGCCATCGCCTCCTGCTCCTGGTCTTCTCCTGCTTCTGGTCCTGTGCCCGCACATCACAATTGGTTCAGGTACAAAGTCAGAGATTGCCAAAAGGTGTTGGGAGTGATGCTTCTTATCCGCAGCATTGTTAGCCGGCTGCCTTTGCCTTTGCCTTTGCCCTCGTCCTGTCGTCCTTCGACGCCGCCTTCGCTTTGCCTGCTTGTGTATGCACAGGTGTCATCCTGGCACGCAGCAGCAGGAGCCAGGAGCCAGGAGCCTGAGAAACGGATCCTCTCGAGGGCTGAGCTCGTGCCTTTGTTCGGCCGCATAATGAAAGCAAAACGTTCTGAAATATGAATTGAATCTTGTCGAGTGCATTTAATATACATTACGCCCTCGTCGCTGGCTTGGCACCTTTGCTAATATCCTGCCGCTCCTCCTTCTGGTGCTCCTTTTGCCGACAAAGTTGCCAGTAGTATGCCATCTTCCGCTGTTTGCCAAAAAAGATTCCTGTCTGTGTGTCTGTGTGTCGGGGCCATACAATATCCGCTGAAACGTTTAAGTGAGATTAACAAGTGATGACTGATACTGACTGGGGCACAACCCGGGGCTTGTGTGCTTTCTATTAAATTAAAAGTGGCAGGGAAAATCGAGGAGGTGAGTCCCACGGCGGCACAACGTGGAAACTTTATTGCAAGTTTAGATTTTCAGATTAAACAGACGCTATATCTCAGATTTAACTTGAGCGAACTTCCAACCAAAGGCCTGGTCTCTTTATATTTTTACAAAATGATAAGGTATTTGCTTTATAAAAAAATCAAACAAAGTAGGCTTTTCCATTTTAGTTTATACTTTCAAAACCTGTTCAGTGGGAAAGATTCATTTCAAACGTAAAATCGATCTTAGCCAGGAAAATTTCTGTTTTTGTAAACAACAAAAAAATGAATGAAGATATGCTTTTGGAACCGGCGAGCATTGAGTGCGGTTGCCACATGGACTCCGTGGTGCAATTATCCTACAGCAGGAACTGTGATTCGGGATTTCATCTGGCTTCGGCGGGTCTCGATGGCTTGGCAATGCTGCATCATGGCGACACCGGCCTTTGGATTGGCACCTTGCGTGGCCACGAAGATGGCGTGACGGGAGTGTCCCTCAACGGCGATGCCACCATCTTGGCCACCTCCAGTAACGATGAAACCGCTCGAATTTGGGATGCGGTGACTGGGGCGCATGTGAAGACGTTCCCGCATGCTGGAGAAGTGACCTGTGTCCACCTGGATACGGGATCCACTCGCACTGCAACCGGTTGTCGGGGCCCAAGTCACTATGTCAGCGTTTTCGATGTGGAGGGGTCGGTTAGAACACCTTTGGAGACCTTCCTGGGTCACACGCGTGGCGTGAGGAATGTAATCTTCTGCCGGGACGATCGCGTCCTGTTGACCTCGTCCTATGATCGCACAGTGCGGATGTGGGATCGCCAGAGTGGCCAGGAGACGAATTCAATCGAGCTGCCGCATCATGCCAAGTCGCTGGAGCTTCACCCAGATGGCAAGACAGTGACCTTGGCGTATGGCACCAGCTTGGCCTTTCTGGACGTCGATAAGTTTGAGGTTTTGCATCATCGCAAGATGGGCTTCAAGGTGGCTGGAGCCACTCTGCATCCCCTAAAGGACAGATTCATGTGCGCCAGCAAGAATGATGAAATCTACAGATACGACTACGCCACAGGCGAGCAGCAGAACTATTATTATAGCCAAATGGGAGTAAGCTGTGTGACCTATAGGCCAGATGGCCAGATGTGGGCCAGTTCCTCGGTCAGCGGACAGATCACCCTTTGGCATCAGAGATCCCACTGCGATATCCTGGATGATTCCTAAATAACTATGTACATAATCTTTACCTTCATGTCTGTACTTGTAATGCTCTCTGTCAGAAATATAAATATTAAACTGCTTGCAATGTTTATACAGATAAGAATGATTCTTTCCTGGAGAATCGTTTAATCGGAAAATGACGCACTGATCGCGACGATAATTCCCTAGGCACCTAGCTTAGTTCTACTAACTAAATGGGGGTTTCAGTAGCTTTAGTAATTCAGGCCAGACAGCATGATCTTCTCCTTCTTGATCTTCAGTATTCTCTGCCTGGTTCAGTTGGCAAAGCCAGAGCTTACCGCCGAAGCAGAGAGATGGGTGTGGAATGAGCTAAGGCAACAGGATTGCGGAACGGTCTCACCCAAAGTGGAGCCCTCTAGGCGCTTGTTCGGGGGTACCTTTGGCCGTAGGATTCCGGTGATGAGTCATCCCTCGATGGCGCTTCTTTTCCTGGCCGACGCCATGGATCACTGTCGCTGTGGTGGCAGCCTCATCACAAAACGTAGACCTCATCTTTAAGATAAATTTAATATGTGTAAAAGACTAAGAGATTTCCCATGATTTCGTCTCATTTCCAGGCTTTGTCGTGACCGCTGCTCACTGTCTGGTTAAGTGTCCTCGAAGAAATGAGTAAGTACTCTTCTCGCTGCAACTAAACTAAGGCGAAAAATGTAATACACTTTCTTAATTACATTGTATTTCTTACAGCATACAAGTACGTTTGGGTGAGCACACTATATCATCTTTGCAGGACTGCACTGTGGTTAATGGTGAAAGGATATGTGCCCCACCATTTGAGAATTTTGATGTTGAGAAAATCATACTCCACGAGCAATTCTCGTTTTTTAGGCAGATCAATGACATTGCCCTGTTGCAACTCACTCAGGATGTGGTTCCCAACAGTAGGTTTGATATTCTAAATTATATACTATATAAGCTATATAGTTTTTACTTAACAGTTCACATTCGTCCGATTTGCCTGCCTTTGACACCCGATCTCCAGCTGCATACTTCCATATTGGGGGAGACCTACTTGGCCACTGGCTGGGGCACTACTGAGCTGGGACAATTATCAGATGCGCTTTTGGAAATGTCAATCAAAAGCTACCTGTGTCCCAGTAGATATCTCAACAAATCTATTCTGTGCTCCAATGGTCACATTCAGGATACCTGCACGGGCGACTCGGGTGGTCCCTTGTTGTCGAAGAGCTCCTTCTTTGGCGCTGAACGCTACGTGCTATTCGGGGTGGTTAGCCATGGTAGCTGGACTTGCGGCCAAGGAGCAGGAGCCTACTTCACTAAAGTTCCTCCCTTTATGCCTTGGATAATCCAGAAGTTAGCTATTTATTTTATGGAAAACCCCATCGAGCAGATACGTTCAGTTGAGGGATATTTGTGGCCCTGATATAGAGATTAGAAAATAAATTTTAAAATGCTTTCTTAGATCATTAAGAGATATGAAGACAATAGAATAAACCTGTAACGGAAAGTGAAATAATATTAAATTAATTTGTTTTGGGAAAGATTCGATTTTCTTTTTATAAACACAGAGTATTCATTTATTTTTAAATTAAATTTTACTTTTCTTGAAGCCTCTCAGAGGTGATAAGCAATTGCTTGATAAGCTACCAGTCGCTTTTGATCTGTGCTTGCACCATGAACTGTTTACTCGTCATTTTTGCGGTGTTTATATTTTGCCAAACACAAGTGATTCAAGCTAAAGTCCCAGCTTTAACTCCTAGAGAAAATATTGTCTATCAGAAACTAAAGAAACTGGATTGCGGGGCATTATCAAATGCCATTCCAGTCCAAAGGTTGCGTCACCGGGTCACAAATGGCAGGAGGGTCTCCCTGATGTCCCAGCCTTGGATGGCGTTGCTCTATATTCCTGGGGATATGGATGTATGTCGTTGTGGTGGAACTCTGATTTCTGAGAGTAAGTACAACAAGTTGAGATCTTTATAAATATATTTTGTATTTCTTGTGTAAGGATTTGTTTTGACTGCTGCCCACTGCATTAAACTGTGTCGAAACCCAAACGAGTAAGTAAAATTGTATACTTGCAATAATATTTATTTCAAGATTTAATGAAACTGATTCTGGAATAGATTAAAAGTTCGACTGGGAGAGCACAACATAACGTCCACTGAAGACTGCACCTCAGTGGATCAAAAACAGTTGTGTGCTCCGCCTGTGGAAGACTTTGAAATCGCACAGACTGTAATTCATGAAAGATTTTCACCTTTCTACCATGGAAATGACATTGCCCTACTGAGATTGAGCCAAAGGGTGGTATTTAAAAGTAAGTAAAGTAAATAAGAATATGAATTTAATGATAAGTAATTCTTTTATCATGAAACTTATCTTCTACAGACCACATTCGTCCCATTTGTCTTCCCTTGACAGCAGAACTCCTGGAGTATACCTCAGTTCTGGGGCGATCCTTTATGGCCATGGGCTGGGGACAAACCGAGGAGCTCCGTCTTTCCGACACCCTAATGGAGGTCTATGTCAATACGGAGCAGTGTTCTGCGGATACCCATGCATCGTTTCTGTGCACCAAAGGCGACATTCAGGACACTTGCAAGGGCGACTCAGGTGGGCCGCTCGCTTGGCAAAGTTGGTACTTTGCCTCAGCAAGTCGTCAGGTACAATTCGGAATCACCAGCTGGGGCAGTTGGACCTGTGGGTTTGGTCTGAAGGCCTACTACACAAATGTGCCCATCTTTATGTCCTGGATAATCGAAAAGCTGGCCGAGTTTCCGAATTTGTAACGAAAGAATTGGAAGAATACATTTTAGAATTGATCAATCTTTAAAAATGATTTAATAAATAGTACTCTAAGTGTCCTGGAGACTAACCAATGTTGTCATCACTCCCTGTTAGTCACCGTTCAGACCGGGAATACTTGGCTTAGTGAGAGGATCAACTGTACCCGACTGTGATTCTAATTCTCGTTATGCGTCGGCTGGCACTCCAACAGTTGGAATGGGAAAAGGGTCACGCTCCTCTCTCTAATAAAATTGTCTTGTGATCGAAAACCCCAAGGTAAACGGCGATCTACCTGCTGTTACCCCCTCTCCTTTCCAACCTGTTTTGTGGATGATTTGGGCAAGGATTTCGGTTATTTTCTGTCTTCGTTGAACGATCACCGCCGCTGATTGCATCGCTGCTTTATGGCGTTTCTCACCCGATGCAGTCATAAATGCGTTTTTATTATTATTTGACTTTGGTCGGAGAGTCGGCGAGTTCCCCTGGGTCCATTATGCTCCGAATATGTATCCAAAAAACTGAGTTCCCTCCAATTTTTTGTTGGGGGTAGTTTGCCGGCAGATAGCAAAACTAAATACTGACATCCAAAAAGATATACATGTGCAGCAGCTCTGTGAGTGATCTGCCCTGCTTCCCTGACCTAAGATACGTTGAGATTTGACAACTTCTTGACTCCCCAGCGTCTGTTTGTTTATCTTTCTTTGGGTTTTTCTGTCCTCAAATGGTTTTCCATAAATATTTATAATTTCTTGGCTGATAAAACGAGTTCCTCGCATCACGCTGGGCCAACGTATTTTCCGAAACACGTTTTCCACGCGTTTACCAGGAACAGAGGAACCTTTTCACACAACCTCCTCTCCCGTGTGTGTGTGTTTGTTTGTCCGCCGAGACTACTGACTGTTCCAATAAAGTTGAGTTGTCATGTTGCCAGCCAGGACAAGTGGCTATCCTTTGATTGATGATTCCAATGGTAAGTAGCACAGTAGCCGCAGGATCAACCATGGATTAGCTTCAACGGTAGCCAGTCTAAATATTTGCATACTTGTTCCGGCTATTTGCATTCCACTTTCAAAAAATCCATCAATAACATCTCGATCTGACCGCAATTTGTCCGAGCAAAAAAGATTTGAGATAAGTAAAAGTCATTTATAAATGTCCTGAGCGGAGATTTCGTAATATTAATGATTGGTCATTTGCCAGGGAGAAATGCTTGGTAACACTTGGGAGTAGAAGATCGCCTGGCCTGTTTCGGTTTCTATTTTGATAGGGATCACCGTGATTACGGTTGGTTTGTAAGATATATTTATAAATGGGTTTCCTGCTTGGGAGCTCCTCTGATGGTCAGAAATAAGGGGTATGGCCTGGCAAGAAATATTAGGATAATTAATAAATGGATCTCAGCTCAGCATAATTTTATACAAATTAAAAAGCGATTACCAGGATCTTAAACCTTATAAAATAGGTATAGGGTTACTTTTGTAAAAGGTGTTTCCTTTTCATAGTAAGATTTCATTAATTTCTTTTAACTTTTCTTAAGATCAAGCTATTCCTAGGGTTATGTTCGAATATTACTTATTATTCTTAAGTGAAGCCCACCCACTTCAATTTCAGCTTGCACCCTTGAAATATCCTTAAACATAGCACACCTGCCTAGCAAAATTTTCGAAATTGCGGTCACAGTTCCGTGAGCTGAACAGTTTTTATGGTAATTTCCTTACGGAACCGAGAATTCTGAAATATATATCTTATACGGCCATTTCGGGCGTTACTTAGCCGCTTGGTCATGCTCGCTGAACATTAGCACCCCCACCCGGTACACGTGGCATGTCGAGCTTAGTTCTTGGTCCCTACAGTTCCTATAGTTCCTATACAGAATGGGATATCTTGGACCTCCTCCTGGGGTGGAATGTAGGCTGTGTGCTGAGGCGATAAGGCGCGTTGCATTCCAAATGAGTGTAACGTATATTTTATACAAGACCAATAGATACGAGATAGATAGTGTTTTACAGACCGCGACCTTCGAAACGCTGATGATGTTTGTCCAAGGCCTTATCGGCTTAGTGTGGGATATTGTTAAGTGCATATTAGTCGTCTAAAGATAAGATCCTATTCCAACCAGCATTAATGTATCTAATCAACTGAATACCTTGAGTATTTCATCTAATACCCGCACGTTCCACAACAATCCTTTGAGATTCTCTTCTTCTGCCCTTATAAACGGGGACACTTGAGAACCGAACTACTCCTGAAGTGTTTTCCACCTCTTTGCTACGCCTCCTTTCCGCGTGTTGACACAACCCATATACGACCAGGATATCCTGCTTGGGAGGAAATTACTTAAAGGGATCACGGACCCTTTCCCCCTTCGAATAACTCCTTTTCTTGAGTTGTTTATGTTTTCAGGCATGACTGCAACCGACGGAACGCCAGCAGAATTCTCAAATTTGTTAAAAAGTGTGTAAATTCACGTCGCTTTTCCTTCGGCAACCTAGAGGGTGTGTCCCATAAACAGAAAACCGAACCACAAGGGATCAGGATCGGATCTATAGATGATGCTGCCTAATCGAACGATCGTCTGCCTTTTTTTGGGGTGACTGCACTCGGTTTTTTCCTTGTTTTTTTTCCTCGGTTTCTGTGTGGAAAAGCCAAGAGGTTTTCCCATTATTTCGTCGAGTGCAAAGGGACAAAGCAAATGATGTCTTTAGTCTCCGGAATCTGACTTCCAAGGTTTTGTTCCTTTTCTTTTCTTTTGGCTTTAATTGGATTTGTGCAAACAATATAAATCTCGTTTTATTGCTTCTGGTAGTGTAATTTAATTTTTTACGATTTTGCACACAAATATCAGGGGGGAAAATGCAGCATGAAATGGCAAAAAACTTTGGAAATAAAATTGTGAGGCATAACGGAAATTTTAAAATTATCATCGCCATGGCAACTCTATGAGGAAATTCGGATTGAAGTTCGCTTTCTGAACCAATGCCCCACATTGCAAGCGATTTTCCCCTTGGCAACGGGAGGAAAGTGAAAAGAAACCGTGCCCCAAATCCCCTACTGCCACGCCCCACGCCTTCAGCAACAAATCCAGTTTGAAGCCAAACAAACCGAAGCCAAAACATTTTTTTATTTTATCAACTCATCGCGTTCAAAAGTACAGCTCCACCGATGCAGCAACAACAAACAGAAGAGCAACGCAACGGCAGCGAGCACGAGGACGGAAAAGGAGAGAGAGAAGGAGCGATAGGGCGAGTGAGACAAGGAGCAGAGGAGTTTGTCGATTAAGCCGACTATTTGATGCACTTAGCTTGGCAAACTTTCTCTTAAAACTAGTAACTAATTTAATATAATTGAATATTAGTCCCATAAGTAAAATAAATTGTTGTCATATAGGAAAAGCTAAAGATGGCAATGCATTTGCCTATTATTATAGTGTATATCCCGGGAAGTGCATTGCCCTTTCGTTATGCTTAACTCGAAGGAAAAAGCGCAGCTCAGAACCCGACCGCAGAGCTCTCTTTCGCCATCTCTTTCACTCCCTCTGCCTTGCCCCATCGTGGTGCTTCTTCCTCTCCGATCGTTTTTTGAATTCGAGGGTTGCTGAATAGAGAGCGCGAACGGCTCTCCGCTGCGAGCTGGCAACGTCGCGCGGTGGTTGTTTGACATTTGCTTTTGACCGTCTCTTCGCTGGCTGTTTATTCTTTCGTTATTATTCGATTCTCGGAGTTCGTCGAGAAAGGTTCGCCCCGATCGGTAGCACTATAACCCATAACCCAGTGCGCTGTGCGCTGAACGAAATAGTCAACAAACGCAGTTACTACAACGCCTTAAAGTTGTACAAATAAATAAAACACAAATAGTGCAGCCCGAAGGCAAGAGCTAACTCACAGTTCCCAGTGTAGAGACACTGCGTCACTCGTAACCTTAGTTTTGTTAGTGCAGTGTGCTGCTGTCTGTGCAAACAATTAAAAAACCGAAATCCAAGTGCAAAAGAAACAAATACTTTTGTTTATAATTATTTCATAAACAATTGCTGTGTGAAATTTCACTTTTAAATTGGGAAAACGCAAAAGAGGCTGCCACACAAAACACACACAAACGCAGTCTCGCTCTCCCACTGACACGCACACAAACACACTCGCGTGGAGACCGTGATTCGTTTCGTTGTTGGAGACTGCTCACTCTCGCTCGCACTCGCACTCTCCCACTCTTTGGGGGCAGCGAGAAAACAAAGTTTTGGCGCCAAAACTTTGACAGTTCGCTTTGGCCTGCGATTCGCAAACAAGTGGGCAAAAAGCGCAGGCGGAGAAAACTGCGTCCCAAAACAGAGAGTGCAAAACGAATACAGTCGACATGGTCAGTGCACGCGTTCTGAACCCGGTGATGCTGAGTGAGTTCTGCAAGATGAGCAGCAGTCCGGCGGTGAGCCGCAATCTTCCATGCGGCCGGCAGTTGAATCGCATTAAGCGCGACCTCTTCGGCAGCTCCAAGTCCACCGAGGGCCCAGCCAACAAAACGTGAGTTTCCCTGAAGATTATTAAGTTGTTTCCCCGATCCCTAACCCCTAATCGCTGTTTGCAGGCCCTTCAATGCCGAACTGGAGCGCCACCAGGAGTTGGCCACACAAAAGTGGGGCTTTGACTTCCGCGCCGGCTGCCCTTTGAGTGAGAAATCCTCCTTCATCTGGGAGCGTGTCAGCTTCCAGGAGTCCAGCTTTGCGCCGGAGATGTACACCCTCACCCGTGCCGCCCACGTTCGTCCCGAGAGCAGTCCCAGCGACATGGACGTGCGGATGAACGAGCGCTCCGAGCGGGAGAACTTTGGCTCGCATCTGGCCAACTCCTCGCTGGAGTCGAACACGGACAACGATTCCTGCTACGACTCACAGGATGAGTCGCTCGTGTCGCGGTTCAGCAGTGTGGCCAGCAGCAGCAGCAGCAGCACCTCCTCGATAGTCCTGCGCAAGCGACAGCCAAAAATCACAGGTGAGTCTCGGCCCCGGGGGTTGCTTATACACTTATAATATAAATATAAGGCTTGATCAGCGGAGCCTGACGGTTCCCAGGGTCAGGCTTGATTGCACTCCTCCGATAGCCGTTAAAAATTGGTTTCCCAAGGGTTTTGTTACGTTTTTGCAAGCCAGTTTATGTTTATTTCCGGTTCTCAGGGGGTTTTCTTTTAGTGAATGAGTGGTAGGCGGTGGTTTTTACTACAAATTGTGGGAGGGTTATTTGGTTTAGGTTTTTAAATTAATAAAAACCTTGTGGAAATAAAGGAATATCGACTGCAAATTGGTTTTCCATATGGTGGCCACTCCCTCTTTGCCTTTAATGGACAACAACTTTTAGTTGAGGGCGTTTCTTCGTGGAATTTAAACCTAAATTACAGCAATTAGCAAATGCTTTGTGGGAGATTTATTTTCCTTTCGAAAAGGGTTGCGAACTCCAAAGCTGAGTGCAGCTGTGTTTCAGAAACGTTGCTGATCTGATCCTGAGCTAAGCGGGGGTTGAATTCCCAACTATAGATCGATCGCATGCGGGTTAGCTGGTCTCGGCTGCATCTATAAATGCCAACAGCTGTGACTCCGCTTTGTCTATGGCCTGACCTCATTATGCCAAGGGAGAGTAGGAGAGGAGTAGGGGTCTGGGGATCGGCTTTCAATGCACCACCATCCCGAGTCCGTGGCCTTATCAAACCTCCCTTTGATTACTTTGTACTGCGCTGTTTTTTCGGTATATATACATACGTATTTGAGTCGCACATACTGCATGTGTAATTATAATCATAAAAAAGTGTCTGTTCGGGGCATTATAAATGCACCCGCATCGGGTGGCCAGTTGCGTGAAGAAGCCCTTCAAAAGCCTCGACTTGCTGTAGAAGCTTGGTTGTACTTTTTTAAAGCTAGAGAGCATGTAATTTATGCAGCTATGCACCACCACCATCGCCACTCTTGCTTTCACTTGGCTACCTGAGCCGACAAAGCAAACAAAATAAACTGTCTGGCTGCCGTCTGGCATTTATTTGCTACCCCTGAATGGACCCTCCGCTGCATCAACCCTCTTTAGGGAACTGCTGCCGGCCACGTGCCACAATCTGGAAATCTACCCGAGACCGAAAATCAAAATGTGCAAAAACAGGCGGCGCCTGCTGTTTCTCCTGGGATCAATGACTCACGGCCGGAAGAGGAAGTGCAGCAGCTGACTTTATGATTTCTCAATAACATGTAATAATAACGCATCTTTACTTTTGATTTTCCTTGCAGAATTCATGAAGGAGCGCAAGCGTCTGGCCCAGGCTCCCAAGAAACTGTCGTCGTCGCCCGCAAAACGCCTGCGCAACAGCTCACCCACAGCCAGTTCGAGTAGCAGCGCAGGATTTGGTCTGGGAGCACATTTTGGGGCAATGCTGAAGCGTCCGCGTCACAATTGATTGGCGCGAATTGCAATTTGTAATTTTATTTGATTTTTTACAAGTCACTGCGATTATGTAGTATTTTCCTAATCTTTTTTTTAAATTACGAACCTTTTTTATACATATATGCAGTGCAAGGGCGACAGTTGCGAATATTAATCGTTAGTCTTCAGAACTACTCGTAACCAGTAATTAGTTGTAAGCCAGCCAGCCAGTCAGCACCAGTAAGCGAGCTTGAGCTAAATGAAACTTTTTAGATTTCTCTAGTGAGAAATGCCATAAACTAAGTGATTAGTTCTTAACAAAAACCACAACAACAACAACCACAACTATTGAACTAGAAGAGAGGGGAGAAGAGACCGCAAGCTAAATGGAATTAGTCTTAACTATCTTGAAGAAGCCAACCGAAATGTAACCTTTATATACTTTACTCTAACTTTACATAACTTTGTTAAATCCCAGCGAAATAACTTTTGCTTGTGCATTTTGCCTGGAGATGAACAAAAACACAACAAAACTCATCCCTGCTCTGCTTTTGGAAGGAGTTTTTTTTTTACCAGAACTCTGAGAGAGCAGAGCAGACTTGAATTTTGGTCTTGGCGCTAAAGCGAGGCCTCAATGAGGAGCTGTGTATTTTGCAGCTCATTGTGGACTTGCTTTTGTCGCCTGCAATTAATAATTTCCTTACTACGACCAGTGGAAACAAGAAATAACTTTGAATTTTGGTTTTGTGTCAATTTCTGCACGTTTGAACGTCATTTATATATTTATTTATATTATGTATGCCGCCGAATGCACACAAATTGTCGCGCTCTCATTTCCAAAAACAAATGCGGTTAAAAATGTCTTTTATGATTTGCTACGATCCGATCTCTGGGCAAATTATGAAAACACTTTTGCCTAAAAAGAAAAAACTATCATGTACAAATACTAGATTACTAAAATACATAATTATACACATAGGCAGAGCCTATATATATCCCCTTGTAACACCTATACAAAGCATCTATTTGTAAGGCCTAACTAAGAACAAAATCCAAAGTATTCTCCTAATATTTATATGTATAGAGATATTCGATGTATAATTAAGTCATACACTTCAATAAACACGAAACGAAAAACAGAAAGAAAAAAAAAACAGAAAAACAAAAACACTGTACTGCATAAAAATTACAAAAAATCGCTGCATAAAGTCATTTAAATGATTGTTTGTTATTGATTATTGATTATAATTTCTACCCATTGCTTTGGTTGTAGCCTGTAGCCGTAAACTGTAGTTAATTAACAAATTTTGTACATTTTATAAGTTGATATTTGTTTACTTGCAATAAATTGTTTGATTTTTTAGTTGGTAGTAAGTGAAGTGTAGTTTTTATTTAAAATATGGAAATAATAATAAGCCACATGTAAAGCGTACTTTTCAATTGATTTAAATCATTTATTTTCATTCATTTTCATTTATTTGGATTTATTATTGCTTACATCAAGTATATAAATATGAATTTGTTTCCTTTGCCACGCTGAAGTTTTACCTAAGTTCCATTAACTAGAAATGAGCACCCGCTTAAGTTGATCTTTCCTATACATACAAATATATATATATATATATCAGATATATATACAGGGGACTCTGGCTACTGCTTCCCCGTCGCCTTCTCCTCCAGCTGGGCCTGGATATGCCGCACATTCTGCCCGCCGCCATTGTGGTTGTGGCGCTGGAAGAACGCATTGATGGAGCTCATGGAGCGGTACTCCAGATTGTCGCTGACATGCCAGTCCACGCTGATGCTCTGGTGACGCCCCACCGGGTTGCGGATCCGCGTCTCATTGTACTTCTCCAGCAGATGCAGCAGGCAATCCTTGGTGGTGTTGGCCGCCTCCTCCAGGTTCACCGTCTGATGGGTGTCTGGCAGGCCGACGGGCACGTCGCGGCTCATTTGATTTATCCGGAATTTGGCGCGACGACTGCTGGCTGACTCGCTGTGAGCTAGGTTGCTGGAGGAGATTTGGTTGCTGGCACTGGACATTTGGTGGCTAGAGCTGGCACTGGCACTGGTGCTGCTGCTGGTGCTGGTGCTGGAGATAACCTTCGATGAGGTGGTACTACTGGTTCTTTGTACATGCTGGCTGGTAATGCTCCTGGCATTGGAGCTGGTCATCGTTTGCACGCTGCGCTGCGATTGCACCTGCGACTTTGAGCTGGTGGTTGAGCTGGTGCCATTGCTCAACTTGGGCGTCTCCTCGATGGACTGCTGCAGTCTCACGGACAAGGAACTAATCTTGGTCTTGCCCTGGCCATCGTCGTAGCTGCTCTGACTCTGGGAACTGCTGCTGGCCTGGCTGAGCAGTCCTCCCGTGGAAGTGGGACGATTCCAGCTGCTGCTGCTGGTGGACTTGCTGGTCCACCTATTGCCATCCTGGCTAATCTCGCTGGTTTTACTAGAACTACTGCCTGAGGGTGCCTGCGTAGGAGCTGGAGTAGCTGGAGCACTTGTAGCAGCCGGAGTAGCCTCATTGCTCTTATTATTATTATTATTTGTATCCCCCAACTTGGTGTTGATCTCGGCCAGCATGAGCAGGTGATCGGAGAGCTTCCGTATCTCATCCGCCAGATTCACACGTTCCCCAGAACTGCGACGACCCAGCAGGTAGGTGGTATCCGAGTTCCTCCGGTCGAAGGTGTGCAGATAGCTCTTCATGCTCCTCTGCTGCTGGGCGGTGGATTGGCTGCCGGAGAACTCATCAAAGTTCTCATTGAACAGATGCTGCGGCGTGGGCGTGGCCGGACTGGAGGTGGCCACCGTTGGGAATAGCTTCTCCCTGGACTCATTAATGGGCGTGGACACCGAGTGGGGACTCTCGTTGTCAGCACTGCGCGATTCCTCCTCCTCGGGCAGATCCTCATCCTTGGCCAGTTCGTCGTCGGTCAGAGTGGCAATCGATTCGCAGGGCGAGGGAGAACAAACTGGAAAGGTAGAATATATCTTAGAATAATATTTATTCATTTATTACTCGGTTAATTTACATAAAAGTTGTTAGGTTGTTAGCAGACCGGTGGAATTTTATTGCCAAAGGTATTTTACAGACAGATTATTGTACATGAAGTTGTGTTAAAGACAAAGTAAGATCATGCTGAGGCGAGTATAGAGAGTTGTGTAAAATGGCTCTCAGAAGAAAGTGTAGGTCTACAAAGGCGGTTAAGGGTTAAATTAAGCAAATATAAAAGTTCATTAAATATATATTCTAATTTTGTATTAATTGTTCATGAATTTCCTAACATTATTTAGCTTTATCTGTATAATTGTCACTTTACACATCTCTCTTGGATGCAAGACTTGGCGTTTAATTAAAGCATTCTGTATAAAGTTTCTCCCTAAACGGACATTTAACAAATGAGCATGAGACTGACTTTGGAATTCGACTGCGATCTCTGAGGATGATGGATATTCGGAGCTGGATGTTGGGCTTACCTGGCTGAAAGACCAGAAACAGTGGCTACAAGTGTGTGACGATCTAGACCTGAACTTTGGGATTGAGGGAGTTGAGTTGTGGGAGAATTGTGAGGGAGGGATTCAAGGGGCTTGTGGATAGGAAAAGAGCGGAATAGAGCTTCGGAATGGAGTTCGGTTTCTCATCACGAAGAAACTACAGAGAGTTTGTATTAAATTTTGGATATATTTATCAGTGTTCTTGTTGATTTGTCAATGGCTGTCATTATCACAGTGTCAAAGTGGTGTTAATTGAGCCGGGCATCCGCTACAAGGACGCACCGGTCTTAGTCTTAGGTCTACGGTTACTTAAACATAAACAACAGTTCTGGCTGTCCAGCGGCTCCTCCGCCCTCTCCCGGAAGTAAAGGATATTGATACATCAATGGGGGTTAACACAGAGACAGAGAGAGATGTGGAGAGGGGGCTGGCCAGCTTGGTCCACATTCAAGTTAAGAACAACAATTAGTTTGACAAGTTAATCGTGTAATATACAATGTTGATCCGGTGGCAGGATGCAGTCGGAGATGCAGATGCCTCACTTGCCGTGGATGAGGGCATGGCGGTCGCGCTGTCGCTGGGATCCGTACTCACCTCGGGACGAGGAGATGCTGTCCGGGCCATGGGTCCGCCGCGGATGCGGATAACTCGTCTCGCTCAGCGGCGCAATCACATTGCCCTCCACGTCGAACACGTACGGACTGTTCGGATGCGTCTCCCAGCGCACAATGAAGTTCTTCAGATTGTCCTTTGTGGCATCCAGTTCTTTGTTCTGCAATGGGAGAGTGATGCCAAGGAACCAAGGTTCAGATGAGTAAATGTAACAAGAAAAATGCCCTTATTTAAATAAATTGTATACATTCCTACAACAAATAAAATATTTAAAGTGTTTCATAATTTATAATAAATCCCTTAGGCTTTTATGAACTCTATTTAAGACCTATTGAATGTTTAGGTACTAGGATCCTAGGACTCCCATCACTGGTAATATGACACCTGGCTGGCTGTTTGTTAACGTGACGTGCCTTCTGCTCCAATTACTCACCTCCAGTTCGGCGGCGCTGCACAGTTTGGCCAGCTCCTCATCCTGCTCATCATCCTGGGCCTTTTGCTTGTCCGCCGTCAACACCTCCGCCTCCTCCTCATCCTCCTCCTCGTCGTCGCCGTCCTCGATGGTTTCCGTGGAGGATTCCTCCGAGGATTCCGAGGCAGCCGTCACCGGAGACTCTGACTTCAGGCGCGACTTGGACGCCGAAGAGGCGGCCTTTGTGATGGGCGTGGCAGAGGCAGCGGCAGCTGGCCGCTGTTGGAGCCATTTGTGTTTCATGCACTCGGCGGCTGTCATGCGAGTGCTGCCGGGGAATCGGGTTTAGGATGTGACTCTAATTAGGGGGAGAATGTGGTGGAATACCCACCTCAGGTCCTTGGCCAGCAGCTTGGCTATGAAATCCAGACACTCCGGGGAGATGCCATTAAAGCATTCGTCCTCAAAGTCGTATTTCGCAATGGTTACATTTGACATTGTTTCAATGTCGTTCTCGCCCATGAAAGGCGACAGTCCTGAGATGCTGTTCCAAGCCCCAACCAGAAATATATTTACACACATCCAAATCGTATCACATGTGGGTGGTTGGTTGAGTGTGTTTTGCGGTGTGAGTTCGAGGGCGTGGCAAAGTCAATAAACATGAAATGTAAAGGCAGCGTAAGTAAAATAAATAAAAACACAAACCAACACTTAATTAACTAAATTAAATTGGCTCACACTCTGGAAACGGAAGCGGAGGATAAGGAGATATCTACCGAGTCCCCCCAAACCCTCTCTTGATTATTACATTTTTAGCTGTACACATTTTTAATTGGTTTTCTTGCCAAGTACCAACCCTTAAGATATGAGAGCTGCGGATCTTGATTAAATTTCTAATTGCTGGGGTGTTAGAGAACAAATTGTTCGAAAATATAGTCTAAGCTTGAGTCTAGGGAGTATAGAGTTGGGGTTTTTAATTGTGGATTTTAATACAAGATTTGTCAATCATAAATTCAAAGAAATCTGCTGGATTTAGTTAATTTTAATAAAAGAAACATGTCATAACGCACAGAGTGTTATGTGTCATAAATGGAATAAAGGTCATTGGAACTTAAGACATTATAACTCTGGAAGTTACGACACTGAGCGCTATAACACTGATCTTAATGAAACTAAGAATTATATCATGGAACTATCTATATTTCCTATTTTATAAATATCTTAAAGTACTTACAGCACATAACATATTACACCTACACTCCACATATCGGTTCCATACGATATGCAGTCAAAGTTCACAACTTCTGGAGCCACAAATTCTGGTGTACCGAAGAGAACCTAGAAGATTTATATAATATATAGTTTAGATGATAGTTCCTTAGTCAGACTCACCCTCAGACGCTTATCCGGATCGAATTTCCTGGCCAGTCCAAAGTCTATGATCTTGATGCGATTGCCCTTCTGTGTGAGCACCAGAATATTTTCGGGCTTTAGATCCAGATGGACTATGCCATTGCCGTGTATAAAAGCCATGGCTTCGCACACCTGGCGTATAAAGACCCGGCAGACCCTCTCCGTCAGTACAAACTCATCGTCCACCACGCGATCGAAGAGTTCGCCGCCTTCAATGCTAAGAAATTTCAATAGAAACAAATTATTTTAAATAAAAAATACAAAACAAAATCATTTTACAAGAAACATAACAAGACAGAACAACAAAACACATTTGCAAGCCAAGCACCAATAAGCAGAGTTATCGCCTTTCAATTAGTCTCTCTTCCTCATCGTTAGCCAGATTTAGATGGGTTTTTAGTTACCTTACCTGACCCTAAGCTAGTTATGTTATTTACAAGAGTACCGATTGCTCTGCCAGAACACGAAAATCAGATAATCCATGAACATCCATCCATCCGCACGGATGAGGGGCATCAACTAACGGCATGACGACATGGAATCGGAGGGAATTATGTTCAGGCACTCGACAAATGTCAACCGAGATTTGCTTCGATATCCAAATGTCGAATGTTGCATGTCGACGACAACACAAAACAAAAGTCCTGTCATCATCCATCGGATGCTCATGATAAATGTCGACGAAAAAAAATGAGAGAAAAGCCTGTTGTCTGCATTAGTTTTTCTCTGATTTTTGTTTTTTTTTGTTTGGGTGGTTAGTTAGTTGATGCACTTCACCCCGAAATCGACTAAATTAAAATTTCATGTGAAACCCTGGGCATTTCATGTGTGAAATGGAATATTTTTCGCCAGTTTATGGATGCCTGACGACTCCTATAACACTCATAGATTTGTCATTTCAAAATTCTCTGTAAAGAGTTAATTTAACATAATGCTCGGTGCTAGAAAACCCAATGGGATTTTGGCAAATAATTACAAACCCAATTGGCTTTAGTCTAATAGGAATTAATTTTCTTTAAAGGTCATTGCCATAAATCTTTTCTTTACACAAAGCAACTTCCTTAATTTTTCTTTTGTTTCTTTCATTAGAAACTAATTTAACTCAAAGGATACACCGAAGGGACACTATTATCCACTCTCGCTGATGATTTTGTAAGTAGAATACCCAAATGCAACTTGATTTAAATGGCATTTCATTAAATTCTGATCGCCACGAATATCCTTTCAATTAACAAAATCCATTGAGGCTTTTATCCCGATGATTTCCATTTTGCCATGGCTTGTGCCAGGCATTTGCCAATTTGTTTAAATATTTATAGTGAAATGAGGACTATGCCATTTGGAATTCGGTTAAAATACTCGCACTTTGTTTGGGTTTTGGGTATTTTTGTTTACTCTCCACAACCCTTTAAGAGCTTTTCCGGGAAGGAAACTTTATAGTTGAGTTTCCTTGGCTGCCAGAAAACTGACTGGTTAAGCCATTTTCCTTGCAGCCCAGGAATTTTCCTCTCCTTGTGGAAATATTCCGGCCCTAGTTGAACATTCTGTTATGAATATGATGCCAAGGAGAACTATGCAAGGGAACAATTAACTTTTCTTGTGGGCGAAAAGTGACAAGAACAACAGCAACACAACTTGTCCAAAGTGCAGTTGTTACCTGTGTTTGTTTTGTGGAAAATTAATTTAAGTTGACAAAGACTCCGGTCGGTCTATGGAAATGAAATTGTTTCACGTCGTGTTCGTTCTTCTCTCTTATTTCTACCCAATGGGCGTCGAATGTGGGTCAAGGCCGATGACTAATCAGTGGGACGAAAAAGCACCTGCCTCAAACGTTTTTATGGGCCATTAGACCCTTAACCCATGTCAGCATTCATTGGCGAACAAAAAGGAGGCTGGGTGCAAACTTTCGCGAGGCGAATAAAAGTTGTTATAAATTTGTATAAATGCCGCCGGAATGCGAAGAAGAGAACCTGTTGCTTAGGGCTTTTCCTTCGCATTTCCTTTGTGTCTGTGTCTGTGTGTGTATGTGCTTGAGGCGAAAAGTTTACTAGTTTACGATAATGTGCGTACGTGTAAATCGCATTTTATGCACATTTCCACTGATTGCAAGATATTGTGTCCCCGGCAACAATGTGAGACAACAAACAACAGCAAAAAAAAGGGGGGACAACAATCTTAACGAATAGAGAAATAGTGGGCTACAAATATAAACATTAGGGCGATTCGAATTTTATGAGCAGAAGTCGTTAGTCGTAGAAAATGGTTTACTTTATGTTTATGAGAACATTAAGTTAATTTTAAACCTTAAATAGAGTGTGACTTTGGCGCAAGAATACAAAATCAATTTCGAAATACATTTTTTATTATAATTAAAATCAAACCACAAGTTAGAACTGGTTGGAAATTAAAGTGCTATTTAATTAAATTGTAAAGAATATATTTATATATTTTACGTTGATTTTTAATCTAATTTAAACTGTGACTTATGCCAAAGCACTTAAA
>JAEIIH010026438.1:0-18622 GCA_018904745.1 Drosophila orosa
ATTTCAATAAACACACGAATTATGCATTATAGTTTTCCGGAAAGCATTTCATTTTCAACTTGATATCATTAGGCTTAAGAGCAAAATTTTGTAAAGCCTTATATACCCTTTTAATTTACACTGCCGGCCATAATAAAACAATAGATGTTTCCAAGGGTGTGCGTGTGTGGCAGTAGTCATATAAAATGTTCGCACATATGCCAAGCTGCTTTCAGCCATTTGCTGCAATATTAAAACAAAAGTAATGTGAAAGTGCTTTTCAGCCACCCACTATGTATGTCCGCTCGCTCGCTGGGAGGAAAGCAAAACCGTAGATTAAAAATTGTGCAAAATTGTGTCTGGCATGCAACTATGTGGGGATATTTTAAAAACTGACCAAGCTATGGCAATGGGCCCCGCCCCTCTGGAAACTGAGTTCAATGGGTGTAATGCGACTACTGACTGAGCAAAATATTGCATTAAAGATTTCCAGAAATCGTGCAGTAACCATAAGGTATTTTATTATTACTACGAAGTATTTAAGCTGGGTTTTTACAAGGGAAATGGGAGGAAAGAATATGCCATATTCGCAGGAGTTGTTAGGAATGAAATAAGCTTCAATACACGCAGAAAGTGAGGTAGTAGTAGTTTCTTAGAAAGGATTTTTCTGTTTAAATTTAAGAGAAGTCCCTAGGTAATTATTTTAGTTAGTAAATGATTCAAATTATTTAACCCCGCTATATTACTTGCTTTTAATATTCGCCAGAAGCCACTGCTGTGAATTTTGGCTTAAGGCTTGGCTCTCCGCTCTCATTTCATTAACTTCCGGGTAAAGTTCAAGAAGTCAGCTTGAGTGACAGCTCCTTATTTCCCGCAGGACCTCCTCTTTGAGCCCCATATCTCCGTAATCACTTTCATTGTGAGAGAGCGTATACGGGGATTCACAGCTTGCGGGATGTGAATTTTTCCTTTGGCCAGAAAGGAAGCGAAGGGGGAAATGCAATAACTTCCTTATAGACCGAAAACTTTATGGCTGCGACAGCAGCTGCACTCGAGTCGCTATCAAACCCCAGTTTGCAGTCCCTCCGGCCTTGGATGTTATTGTATTATAATGGTCTCTGGCGCGGACCGAGGCTGCTCCGGGATCTGCGTATGTTCTATTTTTTAAGATATGCAAAATAAGTTGCAGTCGCTGTCGACGAAAGCAACTCGCAGGCAAACACATCAGACATTGTGGAAAATAACTATAGACTAAGGAGTGTGCGTTTGTGTGTGAGTATACTATTTATGTTTGTGTTTGGCAGAGTGAAAAGTTTGCCGGGAACGCAGGAAAATTACAGTTCTTCCTCTCTAAACAAAGACTGGTCCAAGGAGGACAAGGACAATGCCACTGACTGAGTGGCAGTAACTGTTGGCATCCATTTGACAGTTTCCAGGAAGTTTTTACGTCCGCCCGATACTCAAATAAATAGCACAAGGGCTTCCTCCAACAGATCTCTTTGCCACTGTCAAATACATATATTTGTAGCTAATGACTTACATGATTTACTGATGTCCTGGAATGCAGCTCAAATTAAACGGGGATAATTGAAATGCCCATTTGCTTATTTATGGAATATGTGCCATGGTTAGTTGTACCATTTAATTGTTTAATTATTTCAATGTGCCTTTCGTATTCACTGGCCCATCAAATGCAATGAACACGTGTTGAATTAAATCTGTTTTAATTACAGGTTAATTAAAACAATGCATTCTACATCCAGTATTTCAAATAAATGCCCGTTAATATTTATATATTTGTGGCTAATGAGAGTTGAATCGCTGGTTCCTGAATTAATGTTTATTTAATGCTTCGAAATGTGTGTCATATTTTTAACAAATTATATATTGCATTTTATTTAAAATGAACAGCTTTTAAGTTTGTTTAACCAAAATGTAAAGCTTGATAAGGAAAACACACAAAATATTCACCTAAACAGTCTTAAGTGCTCTTCAAACATAACTTCCTGAAAGTTTTTAATTCTTTCCTCTAACATTTTTCTGCTTTTGCACATCGCGCAATTTCCTACATTTTCTCGTTCTCTCTAACGTTCACTATTTCATTTTCCAGTCGAAGAAATATTCGCACATAGTTTTACCTGGCGGAATGTGCTAAAAGTGCCGGCAGGTAAAAATAATTGCGATTATATTCGCCATTTTTCCGCTCAGCAACGCAGGGCAAGCACACCCAGGGAAGATGACTCCACGGGGTTGTGAAAGGATATCTTCTGGTCCGGACAGACATAAGATGAAGTGAATACCTCCTGCTGGGGGTTGTTTTGACGGTGAGTTCACCACGAACCCGATGTGTGCGATTTGTTTTCAGTTATTTCACCTTCCCTTGTCACGAGAAATGTGAAACTCTTAAACGCCTTTCCCCCCCTTTTTTTTTTGGTTACTAGGCAACTTTCATTAGCTTAAGCATTTAATTATAATTTGAAGCTACGGAAAGTAATAGCTAAAAACTGTGTGTTCAGTTATGGAACCAACGAAGAGCCTGTGGAACATAAAGAAAGCAATTACACGTCAACATAAATGCAACTGCCAAGAGCAATGCACAAATGACGCATTGTAAAAGGGAAAACACACTTTAAAAATATTTAAGATATGGAACCAGGCCTAATGTTTTATTTTTTATGTTTAGATGAAGAAGTAATAAAGGGCATTCCTATAGAAATTCCTTTCCAAAACAAAACTTGTTTAATGCATAGTTGTATTAACAAATTAATTTTCCCTGTGTATGATTGATTACGGAATACATATTGCTGCTAAATTGAGTGGATGGCTGATGAAGGGTCCTCTGACAGATTGAGAGGCAATAAATAGGTGCACGCCTGTTGTGAGTCACATGTGGCGTATGCGTAATGTGAGTAGCAGTTAGAAAGCCATAAGGTATCCTTCGGTTTCTATCGGTCCTCCCCCCCTTTTTCATAGGCATCGCCTAGGCACTCACTGTGATTACGCTTGTGCCTTAATTACGAGTTAGAAAAGTTTGCCGCATTGTTTGCAATTCGGTGTACCATTTTTGTCATCGTCATCATCAACGTCATCAGCCAGGAGCAGCATTAGCATCGTTCCCATCTGGCCGAGCTCTGTCCTATTGTTCGTTGAATTAGGTTTCGGTGAATGGACTGCAGTTGTCGCTTATCCTTATCTGCGTGTCCTCGCTATTATCATCGCAGGTCCAAGGTGTCCTCGGTGCCTGCTGTGGGCCTTTGTTTGCGCGGAGAAGTCAAATGGCGAGTTGTGCTTTCCACTCGGCTTGGTCTGAGCAGCGCGCAGATAAGATATGCCAGGATACGACAGGATATGCGAGGACCTTAAGGCGAAAGGCGGGAGGGAGCCTTTCAGGAGCTGCACTCGCTTTAATTAGTGATTACACATTTGCGGCACGTGCTGCTATGCCTTTTCTCTTCTCGGCTGCGACTCGACTTAATTAATTTATTATTGTTCTGGCATTCGTTTGGCAACAAATTTTGACACAATTCAACTGTCGGCACACAATAAATTCCGCTCGGCACTGGCCTCCTGTTGTTTCCCGCTCGGCCATTCATTAATAATTCAGCTCATACAGAACTAAGCCAAACTGCTGAATTGAGTAACCGAAACTGGATAAATTAAGTTCATCTCACATCAGCAGGAGTAGTAGCATCTGTTTCTATGAGGCTTGTCCCTGAACTCCAACGTTTGTCGATGTCGTGGGGCTCCCTCAGCCGAAAATCAATATATTTCGCACTCGTGTGATATATCTTCAGCTATTTGTTTCAATTTGTCAATCAAGATGACACACAGCCGGCCTGGAAAACAAAGCGAAAATTGAAATTAAAAACATTCAGACAGCACTGATCATGAAAAATGTCCCGCCGAGTTTAAGGAAAATTTCTGCTGACTTTTGCCTCTGAATGTATGTAAATATTCTTCATCAAACAATCCCGAGCTTTGTGTTGTGGTTTTTGCAATGTTTATAAATGCGTTTGAGCTGGCTTTGTTTGTGGCCCCAAGTTCGATGAACTTGGCTTTGTTTATGTTGAGAAAATCCTCGTTGCATACCATTGTGGCCATTGGAATTTAAATTAGATTTGTGGTTGCATTTATTTGTGTGAAATCGGTTTAAGTGAGTTCTGGAATTTCGTGCTTAAATACTTTATTGAGTCACTTAAAGTTGAAATTAAGTTTCGGTTGAGTTTAAAACGTTTGCTCAACGAAAACTGAGTTAAAGTAAAGTCAATAAATATTAATTTTATTTTAAAACATGCCCCTAGGTACACATTCTATATTTTCTAGCTGTTTAATAGCCCACAGCTTTGTTTGAAAGCTTAGCATATTTTCGCAGAGAAACTCATTTAATTATCCTGCTCAATTTGATGGGTTTTAATTACAAATTATTGCTGCTGGCGCGTGAAGCGAACATGTGCGTACGAACATTAACTAAATATAATTTCTGGGGAGCACTAAGCGTCTGGCTGACCTTCGCTAAGCCCTTTTAGCGCTTTAGTTGTAAGCTTTCGTCCGCTCTAATTGCATTTTGCTCGCTGAGCAAACACTGCTGGAACATTCGCATATGTACATATTCACAGTCGGACTGTCATGTGCCCGTCAACACACAGTCCGACTTGCACACACACATCGCACTCAACTATTTGAACAGAGACTGAAATACGCATAGAAACTTTTACAATAAATCAGAAAATTTGTAAAACATTACACACACACACACTGGCATATGCAATTTTGTGCAATTGTTCAGCGACGAATGGAAATTTGTTTACCAAGCTGTTGATGCTGCAGGCTGTGCTGTTTCATCTGTCGCAACAGTTTACATTATTTTGCAAAAGTAATTTGCAAATTTTTGGTGCTGCCAACTCCTGTGGGGAAGATCCCCATGTGGCTGGCAATTGCGGGAGTCTTGTACTATTTCCAAGGACGCTTATTAAATTATTACAATTATAGGTGGTAGCTGCCAGTTGATAAATGGAATCACACTTTTTTTTTTAAGTACGAAAGAGGATTTAGGAGTATATTGTGTGAACTCAACTCAACACGTTACAAGTCAGCGCCTTTGGCAACAGTGGGTAAACTAGACTCAAAACTAGGATAATTAAAGCCCTTAACCTTGTAATAATTTTGTTTAAATACCTTAAAGCTCCAAGGAATGAAGTACATAAATATTTTCATTCTTTTCTGCTAGTTCTATGCAATTTCTATCCACTGTTAACACGGAAGCCAAGTTCATTGTTGGCTGGTGGGAGCAATCAAAGTCCGTGACGAATGAACGATTTAACGATTATGGCGATAAAGAGATTTATCGGCAAACAAATCAACTGAAGCAATACCAAAACACACTCCCACATACATCGACAGAACACGCCCATCCCAGGATCATTGGCTTCCTGCGGAAGACGTTACGCGGCAGGATTCGCGTGTGTTTTATTGAGCACTTGACTGCACTCGCTTATGGGAGCGATTAAAATCGATTCAATCCATTCCCGGCATAAATCAGCAAGCCGAAATCTTCGGCCCAACCCAGTCGTATTCTGCCTGCGAAGGTCAAGACAGCCCCTCAACGTGATGGATGGGGAGATACACGCATTACATTTCTATCTATGAGTTTCATTTGGGCGACAGTTTGCATTTGGGGTACTGATGATGGACCGGGGAAGTATCATTCATCATGTGGCCTCACAATGACAGTGGAAGAGGGAAAAAATATTGTTTGCCAACTGCCATTCTGATCGAGCGATGAAAAGCCTTTTAAATGCAAATGTTTTATTTATATTGCAGCAAATGAAACGAAGAAAAACGTGTTATTGATTTTCCCTATTGTTGGGCTTGCTTGAAACCGTTGTGAGCATCGAAACAACAAAAAGCAAACAATGAGCTGTCAAAAGCAGCTACGAAGAAATACAATAAAAAATGTTTACTTGCCGCACAAACATTTGCATTGAGGTTTTAATATATCCCCCAAAATGATGGCACAAGCACTAACTATTTTTTTTTTTTGGAAGCAACTTGTAGAATCTTCTTTTATTTAAACTCCAAGGAATATTTGAGTAGATTTTGACAAATTTGATTGAATAAGGATGAGCAGTAACTTTATGCCGAAGTGAACGAATTCTGCGTAGTTTTCTCAGCTTTAAGCCAAGCATTTATTGCAGTCTCTTCAAGTAGTTTTCTCTAGGGTCGCTTCGTGGAAATATGATTATGACCAGACTAATGGAAAATTTCTCCGCTTGTTGCATTCTATTCAGCTTCAGTCGCATTTCCAGCTTCAACTCCTCCTCGGAGCTGTGTTCGCGTCGCGTCCGTCCATAAATATTCATGCGACCTAATCGGTTTATGACTGCCATAATCGCCAGCACTTTCCACGTCTTTTGGTCATGAAGTTGCATTTACTTTTTTCCCACAGACCACTTTTCCTTTTTTTTTTTTTTGCACAGTGAGGGGCCTGACTGACATGTGTCCAATATGGGAATAAGGGTTAATCTGGGAGACGTAGAGGAGAAGATTACGCGGTGGCATATGTTGGCTTTCTGTGGCATATGAGAAAAGCGACTGAAAAAGCGATGCAAACTCATTAACATTCTTTTTTTTCAATTATGTTTCATTAAGGGAAGTTCCTGCTTAATTTTCTTATGCTTTAAGAGTCTGCGTAACTGTTGTAGAAAGGTATAACAACTCGTAGCATAGTCTTAAGGTTCACCTAGGCGTATACGTAATTTTAATAGCAACTGCTAGTCCACCCAGGCGTATACGTAATATTTTTTTTTTTAACCAAGAAAAACATTTTTCTCTATATTTTGTGGGTTTTGTCCAGTTATTGCTGTTTCTCCTCTGAAACCTCCAAGGTTGTCCAACATTTTGGGATGTGGCTCACGCAATTTGGGATCTCGTACCTCGATAGCAATGAAAAATATTCAATAAAAATGGAATACGGGTTACATATGGCCCCAGCCAAATGTCAACAAACGAAAAATGCGTGTATTTACGCGACATATTTACGGCGTTTTAAATGAAAGCACGTGTTTAGCAAGGCAAGCGACGCTCTCGACGCCCTCGGCACTGCTGATGCCTCAAATATCGCACCTAAAAAGCACTGCCAAAGTGGCAGGACCATCAGCATCATCCTCATCCTCATCCGGGGCAAGCAACCTGAAACGAGACCGTAAAATGGCGAGCGCAGGCAATAAAAACTAGAACAACTGGGGGGGAGGAAGGCGGCGGAAGGAGGTCTAAGCGCGGGCAGGTGGAGCGCATTACTTTGAAAGTACATTGAGCTTGAAAATGACTTTGTAAATGGCGCTCGACAAATATTTTATTACCAGGGGAACAGCAACAATTTACTTTGTTCCCCGTGCCCCTAGTCCAGGCCCTTTGCTGGAGTGTTGCCGCCACTTTTCTGCTCTGCTCTCCCGCGGCTTCTTTGCCTTTAAGTTTCCCCTTAATTTTGGTTTAAACAATTATATATTTTGCCTCTTCAAGTTTCACTATTTTTGCAATGAAAATATTTGTATAGCAAGTTTAGAGGGAAATTTGCTGTTTGAAATTGGATTTACAGAGTTTGCCTTTAATAATCAAAGGTATTGTTAATATTAAAAGAAAAAAAACGGGTAAGCAAAGAATAAAATTGAATTTATTAAAGATAGTTAAAGTAAATTTTATTTGCTTTTTTTATTATTATTTGCCTGTATTTAAGCATTTTGTAATATTTCATTTTAAATAGTATAATAAAGCTTTTAGCCACTACTTAGTTCACTAAAATGTAAGTAAGCTTAAAATTATACTTCAGCTTGGTATCAAGTTGTTACTGTATACGGTAAATTCCACTTTTTTCTCAGCAAACGTTTTTCAAAATACAATTAAGCATCGGCTGACAGTTCAACATAAACAGCATGCATAAATCAAAGGATAATAAATTCGATTTATAATCTCCTATGCAGCTTTTATTATCGATGACAACGAAAATCCCATTTAATTCCAGCTTTATTGGCCAAAATTTGTTATACAGCGCAGCGCCTGCTGCGAGAATTTCATTAAAAATTATCAAGTTAATTTAACAAATTTGTGTGAATTTCGCTTCCTCTACGGGAGAGGAAATGGTGGAGGCGTAGGAAGTGCTTCTCCACCGGGTGGACCAGCGAGGCCCCGCGGGGCAAGTGCCGGGGCGTTGTTGTTTCTGGTGGGGGGAGGTGAGTTATGGAATGTTGCCAAAATGCCAGGGGGTTAGACCTGCGGTTGCGGTTTGTCCTGTGCTGCGCTAGTCCTGCTATGTTCCTGGCTTTTGAGTTATCCTTTTCGCGGTTACCTTTTCTCGCTCGCCATTGTTTTAGTCGGTCCATTGTTTTGTGTCCTGCGGATCGCAGGAGGCGTAGCCAGGATTTTGGGTCCGTCCTTTAGCCCGGCCATTGTTTTCAAAGCCGAGCTGGCCGGGACATTTTTGTCCGTCCCGCGGCCTGTTTGCACTTGTTGGAGTGTTGACTTTGACGTGGTCAATGCCGGGGTGCCGAAACAGCTTCATTACCGCGCCGTTCCCAGTTGATTACAATTCGCGAAATTAACGCCCATGTTGAGATTGCTGCTTAATGCTCATCCCCCGCCAAGTAGAAAGTCCTCTCCGACCATCGGACTCCGTGCGACTCATCCGCGGAGCTCCGCGCGTAGTTTGCATTAATTTCGCGTTAATTTTACGCGATAATCGTATTTCTTGGCATAATAGTCTCCGACCGGGTCCTGGGCGGGGGCTTCCATATTGCTTTAATGGCGGCTAAAATGCTCTTAATGGCATCTATTCCAGATTTTATTTATGCACTCCAAAATCACATTTAAGTCGTGGCACTTCTCTGCTTCTCTGGTTTCCCGGACTCAGATTCAAGTGAAAATTGGGATATAAATTCCATAACGGCGTCAAACCTTGAATTTCAATGCTGGAAATATATCTGTCTAATTTTACAGTCTGGGAAATTACATTTATGGGAAATGAAGACATCGGATAAAAGCAAACTGTTTACTTTTACAGCTTGGTGTATATTTATACCCTTGCAGGGTATTATGATTTCAGTCTGAACTTTTTAACGCATTTCAGATCCTATAAACCATAATCAATATAAATTCAGTCTATGAATATAATATAGAAATGGCAATTTAAAGTCTCCACTAATACACATATTTAAGGTTTTCTTTTTGGTATATGAAATATAAATAGTTCTTCAAACCATTTATAATTATTAGCTTAAACATACAAAATTGAATAAATTAATGATAATCGTATTGGAAATTAGTTTGCTCATAGTAAATCTTTCTGCAGTCACTTTACTTTAATGAAAAATCATTTAACCACGAATGGCAATCGAAACGATCGCCCTGATATAGATTATTGGAAATTTTGGCGACCTTTGCTAGCAAACCCTATTTCCGATTTCGCAGGGCTTTCGGGGATCAATTTTGTTTGATTTGCTGTTGCTGCCATGGCCAGCAAATTAAAAGTCGCATGAATTGGCCCTGGCAAACACTCGCGTGGTGTTTTACGCGGCGTTTGGGGGGTTTCACGTTTGGATAAATGGGGATGGGGAAATGAGCAATGGACCTTCAACAAAATTCTAATTATTCATTGTCGACGCGCCGCTCGCTGACAGCGAAAACAATGAGCGCACTCAACTGTGAAAACTGCACAAAGCGCATTCCAGACCCAGACAGAGCGAGGGAGACGGCTGCTGGGGCCTGGATAGAGACGGAGATATGGAGACAGAGATAGGGAGTGACGCATTTACTGTCGCACTAAAAATAAAGCTTCGGGCCAAAGGATTTGCCAGCCATGAGAAACATTGTCAACATTTTTTACAATTTTCTAGTCGTTATTTACCATTGTTTCAGCTCGGGCCATTGTAGCAGATGCACAGCTACAGATACAGATGCGAGTAAAGGCTGCAGCTACAGATACACGTACAGATACGCAGATACACGCTCCTCTCCTCGTGTATCCATGACTGTTGGTTATGGCAGCAATTTGCAGCATTTAGTCCGAGTCCATTTAACTTTAATGCACTCCGCATCGGTCCGCCGTCGGAGTTATCGCAGCTTCCCTTATGGAAACGGCAGCAGACGATCTTTGATTTATGGCCAGCAATCAGGAATGCATTCAGCTCGGTGCCACAAGGACATCCCATCCCATCCTGGGATATCCAGCCTCCTCCCCGATGCCCAATTACAAGCTGTTGGCAGTATGGCCAAAACTTTTTTCCACAGACCAACTGACCCACGCCCAATTAATGAACACTCGGCCCAGTGCCAAAATCCGCTTAGACGCAGTGCGACAGGCCAGGAAAAATGCAAAGGAAGTACGCCAGAAAAGGGTAAAAATAAATAAATTATATCTTTGTTTTTACTTTTACTTTCACAGCTTTCCGTTTCTGGGTTAACTTGGTCGTAAATAGGTGATAAATTGCCTGTTTGACCTCTATCCTTTACTGTAGATAAATGTATCATAGTTAAGTTAATAATATTTTAAAAGCTATTTTTAATTTGTCAAAGCATGACAATTTGTGGTCAATGTTTTTGTGGCATATTTATCTAAAATAGTTTGGGTTAGCAACAACGACCGCACAATTTCGCCCGAAGGCCTAAACTTACAGTTAATGGACATAATATTTCCATATTTCTCTTTTTGCTAATACCAACTGCAATTTCTATTGCAATTTTAGAGAGCAAATTTTCAAAAATCAAGACAAAACAGAAAGGCATTGCTCGAGTCCCAAGGCTTGAGTAGGCTCTGACTCTATGTTTTATAGAAAATTCCAATGAGAACAACAAAATTCTTGTTTCATTTAATGTGTAAGTATGGTGTGCAATTGCAGCCACTGCTGGTAAGAAAGTAATGCAACTCATCTCCGGCAGATGCATAGTTTTGAAGGTACCTCTGTGTAGCAGACGAGTGCACTCCAAAAACTACCAGTAGTTCCGACTCGGAAACAGCAAAGGACGCCAGGATAACGATGGCCAACGTGGTGGTGAGCACAACGTCGCCGATGGCTGGTCGGCGCCTACTCCGGGACGTGAACCGGCTGCTGACCTCGGGCTACCAAATTGTGGCGGATGACAACATGGCCAACCTGAACGTGCGCTTTGAGGGGCCGCTGGGCAGCATCTACCAGGGCGGCGTATGGACCGTGAACTTGTCCATGCCGCAGGAGTATCCGCTGAAGGCTCCGCGAGTCCGATTCGTCACCAAGATTCTGCACCCCAACATTGAGTTCACCACGGGACTGGTCTGCTTGAATGCCTTCAAGCAGGCCTGGTCGGCTAGCTACGACCTGGTCAACATCTTCGACACCTTCCTGCCGCAGTTGCTGCGCCATCCGAATCCGCATGACCCGCTCAATCACCGGGCCGCCGCCATCATGAAGCACTCGGAGCAGCTCTTCCGTGAGCACGTCACGGTCTGTGTAAAGATGTACGCCCTGGCTGTGCCGTCCGATCCGCGTAACCTAGCCGATGAAGGCCTGGAGAAGCATTCCTCGGACCTCAGCCTCTCTGATCTTTTGTCGGACGACGACGACAACGAGGACGATGACGATGACGAGGGCGACCGAGCTGGATCTGGAGCCGGAGCTGGTGATAGGGCTTGCGGTGGTTCTGCAAATGCTCCTAATCCGGGAGATGGTCCCGCTCCTGGCCCTGGAGCTGGCGATGCAGCTGCTGCTGGAAGCAATTGTTAAAAACTAAAATAACCATTCCGCTGGTCTATTTTTTTTTTTTTTGTGTCTTGGTAGAGAAACAGTTTATATATGGACAATTTGCTAAATTAAAAATATAATTTCTCATCATCCCTTGTGGCAAAATGAATCATTGGAGTAATAATAATAGTTAGAACTGAGCCCAACTGAAGGAGGAAGGGAATTTAAAGTTAACATTAGGCATCAAACAAATTTCTATTTAATTAAACTAAAACATCATATGGAATGATTTGTATTTTCGGTTTAACTTTCCTGTTACCTTAGACCAAACTCTGTTCCTTAATCAACTCTTGGGTTTAAATTTCTGATTTACAACAAATTCAAATTCATGATTCATAACAATTACAAATTTTATAGCTTGTACAATGTGAAAATGGCGGCGTGTTGTTTGCAATTATTTAATTGCAGACCTTAATTGTGTCGAGCAAGATGAGGCCATATTGCCGTAATGTTCCGATAAGAAATTAATTTTGCCCCATTACGGATAATTACGGATTCACTGGCCTTAATTGAGACTGATGTCAACTCCACTCAACACTTTCAAAATGGGGCCCCAAGCAGGTGCTGATTTCTGATCAATTTGTCTGATTAGGCTGAATCTGAAGCGGAATGTCTGGTGAGGAGAGGGCGACAAGTGGAAACTACTTGGCCGACCGACAAACAATGGCGATTAAGTGCAGTCATGTGCCAACAAGGATTTAATTGTGATAATTATTTAAACACAATTAATTTTTGTGGCCCAAGTGGCGGCAACACTGGTTCGTGACAGCTGAAGAACTCGCAGTCATAACAAACTTTTGATGATTAGAAGTGGGAGTGATGTCAGTTGAATTTTCTTTCATTACTTAATTGATTTTCCCTTGGCTAACAAGAGGATTTTAGACCAGTAATTTGTTTAGCTATTTGCCAAATTCTAAGGAAATTTCTTGTTGCAAACAAATCAATATCTTCGGTGTGGAAAAAAAGACGAGAGATTGTCTGCCTGTCCCCGAAAATGGTTTAATGCGATTGCAGCCAGAAGCGGAGCACCTCGACGTAAAGTTGGCTTTATTGACGCCTGCTGCTTGGCCTCCTCGGAATCCGAATGGATCCTGGCTCACTGACTGACTGACTGACTGACTGACTGACTGACTGGCTGGCTGGCCACCTTCCTTCCTTCCTGACAATTTCAGGCCAGAGACCGTTTGCCATTGCCAATGAGAGAGTGCACTGTTCCAGACAGCTGCGCAGACAATCCCGACCAGACAAGGCGGAGGAGAAGGGGTTCCGGCCAGGCCAGGTCGAATGCCTGTCTGCGTGTGCTGCCATCATCGAATTAGAATACGACGTGGCCCAATGCCTCTCGGGCTCCGAATTTATGCAATAGTCGTTGCCATTTTCGGGTTTGAATGACTTTATCTTCACATTTCCACAACGAAACGATGTCTTTAGTGAGACATTCGATGGAAACGAATGGGAGTTGCAGTCGGAGCCAGATATTCTCTGCTCCTCGGGGACTTGAAACACGTGGCGTGCTTAAGGATGCTGAAGGATGGGCTGACAACTTAACAGATATATGCGACCAAATGTGCTTTGTAGTCCCAGGGAGTTTAAAGCTAATGACATCGATGAGGTGAAGCAGAGACTGACAGATTGAACACTGAATTACCGGATTTATGTAAGCAAATTACTAAAACGCTTGAGGTCTCTACCATGATTGATTAGTACCCAGAGGGCTTTTGTCTTTGGTATATTTAAAGTGCTAAATAATCATTAAATTCGTTCAAATCTTTACGTTTCTGTCTCCTTGGGTGGCCTACAGTCTAGACTCTTGACTGAACAGCCTCGAACTTAAACAGCCTACATATATTTGTAGAGAGCACTTGAATAGAAAACCCTCCGTAAAAGGACCAATGGAAAATGAAGACCGGGTCAATAGACGGTTAAAGCCAACTGTCCCGGCTTTGAGCCTGCATCCGCTGGCGCTAATTTATTCAAGTCAATTGACTCGCACCGAGGCGAGCTCGGCCCAGTTGGCCATGCACGGTAATGTCGAGCGGAGACTGGGCTCATTAGCATATTCTAATTAATTTATATTATTCCAAAATGCACAAAACTTAATTGGTATGGAGCACTTAGTTAATGAAACTGAAGTTCCCACGGAGCTGGCCCCTTTTCTCGCACTGGCTGCCTCCTTTCCCCACGGAACTCACACCAAATCCTCGGCTGTTGACAATTTCGGTGTGACTCGAAATGGAAGGCACGGGGAAGGGCACTCCGCCAGGCACTTGATGGAAAGTTTCTGCCAACATTACCTTACAATCCCGAGGAGTCCCGCCCGGTGCTCATTAAGGGCTGGAGCGAGCTCCAGCTTCCCGTTGTTGGCAAACAAATTTCAGTCGCCGTCTTCGCTGAGTTAGTTATGACTGCCAACTTTGCGACACGCAATTTGCATTTCGGTTTCCTCGCATTTCAGCTCCTGGCCAAGGGGTTTGTCCGGGAAGTGTTTGCAAGTTATTTCTTTCTGCCTGTTTGACAACCGAAGGACATGTGTTCAGGTTCCTCGGAGGGCCTCGTACTCTGCTCTGTGCTCTACATTCCTGTCCCAGCTAATTTATGCCAAAACAGTCGTGTGTCAGCCAGATGCGGATACGATTGTCGACATCGGCGCACCTTTGTGTGTGTCCCCGCATAAATGTCTTGTTAATTTTCACCAAGACCAAGTCGTTCCCTTCCTCAATCTCCACTCGGCGGGATTCTCCTGCGGTTGCCCATTGTTTGCCTACACAATTGTGGCCTCATTCCATCTCATCCTGCTCCTCCTCCTACCGAGCTGGCTGGGAATGTGCAATGCCTGGATTGGAGCCTTCTTTGGACATGTGCCAAACAATGCAGCTTCAATTACCAGGCAGCTTACAGCTTGTTTAGCTGAGAATGTTTTTGTTCGGCAGGTTCAGGGAAATTCATTCCCACTGCCAATTGGAGGCACTACCTTGCAGGTGGATTGTTTGTCGGCAGACACCTTCGGCAGGGCGGCACTTGAGGTTTTCTTAAGGCTGAAGCCTCTGTTGGGGGCTTGTCGTGAATACTAAGCGTGGTTTAGTCAGAGACTGGCTGGGTTTCCTTAAATTAAACAACGAGATTGATAACATTCAAGCAAGGTTAATACATTTTTTACAATTTTATATACAATTTCTGTTCTGGTAAGATAAACTGCACTCTCTTGTCTCGAAGATATTAACTTATCCATTAAGGTGACCAAAAAACTCTGCTGCTCTGATCAAATATGAGGGATTCTCTCCCGAAATCAAAATCCTCTGCTCTTTTCCCCCGATAAAAGTCATCAATCTGGCTGCTAACTAAACCTAAACGGATGTAAGACAACCTCCAATGAAGGGCTACCGAAAATCGGATCCAACCTTGAACCGGAATGCGAATGATAAAGTAAGGCACTGAATGGCACACAGGTCTGCCCCATTCAAATTGCTGGACATTAAACGGATGTCGATAAATGAGATTGACAATGACAAACATGAAAGCGAAAAAGTAGCCAGAGACAGAGAGAAAAAGGCGCTTTCCCGCTCCTTCGCCAAGTCAATAAAATCCCCAAAAAGCAAAATCCCGGCCCTGAGGTCACAGTGGGATAAGCTAAAAAAGGAGGAAATGCTTAAACCAAAGCGTAGGGATCTGAGTGACAGCTGAAACCCCTGGTGGTAGCCAGCTCCCAGCTCCCAGCCCCGGTGTCTGTCTCCGGGTTAACAGATGGCAGAACATTTACGGTCACAGTGCCACATATGTCAACCGGAGCGAGTCCGGATGATTGCGAGGCCATGTGGAGTTACAGGCAAAGAAACAGCCACTCTAAATTTCCATTTGATTCTCGGTGAACGTGGTTTTAGTATAAATCAAGGGAGAAATTCATTCTTTTTCAGTGAAGCAAGTACAGAAAATACATTTTCCATTCATAGCAACTGCTTTTTTTCCCCAAAACTTTTTCAGGTTTTCAGTGTACAAAATGGGGCTGGGGTTGACATGGGAGATGGTCAACTGAAATGAGCAAATGTCAAGTGCAAGTCAGAAGCAAAGAGAAGCCAAACATGCCAAATCCAATGGCATTTGTCAGCGTTTTGTTTAAATGCGAATTAAAGAATCTCTACGCCCAGGGGAGCTGTGGGACCTTTGTGCTCCGGCTGCACCCACTCATGGGGATTGCTTATTTGGCTGCTGCTGCTGCTGGCCACTTGGCGCGAGTGGCAAGTGCAAACACAGGCTGCCAGGAGCAGGCTGCTCCAGCTTCAGCTCCCGTTGCTGCATGTGCCATTTGCATAAATCAAATCAGAATTTGCATTGCTGCAGCGGGCAAACAGCAGCTGCCGACTCGAGCATGCACATACAGTCAGCATTGGCAGTGCCAGCTGGATAAACACGTACGCCGAACAGGTGGGCCCACCTGTACCCCACCTGTACTTATGTGTAGGTGTGCTCGAACACGCACCGAGAGCGATGAGCAATGAGCACGCAGCCAAACTTACGCACGCTCGCCCACAGAACAAACACAAACAGCGACAAAGTAGCGCCCCGAGCCCACCCACACACCCGACAAAAGTCGCGCTAACGATGTGCCAGAAAAAGGCGAAAGCCAGCCAAAGGTCTGGAGTCAAGGACCCCGAAGCCAACATCCCAAAACTTTCTGTAGTTCAGTGTACTTCTTTGCCCAGATGTGTGCATAATTTCATAGCATACATACATGGCAGGACTGGTCTTATTTACTCTCCAAACTAACTAAAACCGAATCTGGTTAATAGCGGATTTATTGTATTTAACTTAGTGTCTAGCCCCGGGAGCCATTTCAGCTTTTTATTGTAGTAAAGTGCCTTAAAGCAGCAAATGCTAATTACTCATACGCCACGTGCGTCAGCTGAAATGTTATCCAAACGCTAAATTGTAAACTGTACGCCTGCCTGACTGACTGCATGTAAATTATGAATTCTAGTTTTTTGGGATGCTTGAAGAACAGTCTGACGTATATCAAAATAGCTGAATCTCAGGCTGTTCAAATTTCATGTTCTGTTTTAAAGGACTCACCTTTGTTGGGTGAGCAGGCGGCTGGCGGCTCTTCCTTTGATTTCTTTGCCATTTCTTACACATTAGCTCAAAAACTTTCGCTGCTAATTTACGGGGCGCAGCTCCAACACGTGCAACGCAGTACGATGAGGTGCATTAACACCCCGCCACGCCCCGGCACGTCCTGCCCACTTTGTGGCAACTTTTTGCCTTGTGCAAATTAAATAATAAATGTGCAAAGTTGAGCCAATTCATAATGTTAAGCCCAGCCATGTTGAGTGACTTTTGAGTACATTTTTGCTGACTGCGGTAATTGTGATTTAATTGGTGAGCGCTTGACAATTGCTGCTGCTGTACTTCTGGGGACTTAGGAATTTCTAATTTCAAAATTCAATTATCATTTCAGGAATGTCGACAGGGACCTTAAACGTGCCGTGAATTGGCGGGCCGAGGCCACATTCCATATTCAAGAGGTATTTTTACTGATAGAGGATTAGCCATATTTTACACCGTCATTGAAGTATCGACTCGAAAACTGCCAATTTATTAAAAGTGATAAATTGCCACCCGGGACGACGCGTCGTCAGGCAGCGCCAATGAAAAATACCACGTATTCATCTATTTTTTATCGCGTCACAAAAAACCGCTCGGAGGCCATTCAAAGGCAGTGTCAATGTCGCTCCGGTGAGTGAATAGCAAGGATAATGCCCTCAATCAAGTTCGTGGCCCATCGGCTGACGTGACTGTTGCTCATTTCACGCTTGGCCTTGCCACGTCCCATTGTCCTGCTGCCAGGATACTGCCAGCCGCCGGCTGATTACCAGCGAACTCGCAGGAAGTCCCGATAAGATTCCAGGTCCATAAACGTCAGGCGCCCCACTGGACCTGAAATTCTGGCTTGTAGTTGGTAAGGGGGTGTTGATGCCCCGAATCACTCTCCGCATCACTGTATCCCTGCCAGCTGCCGGCACCGTCGTCCCTTTGCATTAAATAGGAGAGAAATTGTTAAGGGACTGTTCACAGACACAATAAGTTTATGACAAACTCAAAGAACTTCTCTGAATTTGGTCCACATCTACAGCGACAACTGAATGGAGTATGGAAACATTCAATGAATACAAGGATCGTAAACACTGACTCGAGAGTACTTACGCGAGGACCTTAGAGAGATTTCTGCAGTGGAATGAGGTTCTGGCACCACATCCCCTGATGAGTCTAACCCGTCTTGCTGTGCAGCATCTTCACCGTTGGGCTTGGTCTTGTCCTTGCCGCCAAAGAAGAAATTTGACATAATATTGCTGCCCCCACCGCCACTTCTACGAGTGCTTGCTGCCCTTGGTGACCCCTTGGTATCCATGAAAGGCTCCATTATCTCCATGGGTATGGGGTAAATAATCCTCACATTTCGCTCCGTGGCGATCGAGGAGAGGATCTGAAGATGCCTCAGCTAAACCATAGGATAATTAGTGTTCCATTCTATTTAAGACCTCAGCCGTTTACCTGTAGAGTGATCTTGTTCTGGGCCATCACATCGGAGGCCTCCTTCAGGGCCTCAGAGGCCTTGAGCTCGCCCTCTGCCAAAATAATCTTGGCACGAGCTTCCCTTACAGCCTCCGCCTCGCTAGCCAGGGATCTCTCCATGCTGGGCGGCAATATAATATCCATTCTATGGAGAATCATCATTTAAAAAAATATTGATTATAATGTGGATGTCATAAGAATGCTTACAAGTCCACCCGCTCCATACGCACACCCCATCGGGCTGTGATCCCAGAGACCGCTTGCAGGATCTCACGGGAGAGCGCCTGCCTGGAGGTCAGCAGGACGTTGAGCGT
>JAEIIH010026444.1:0-20759 GCA_018904745.1 Drosophila orosa
CATTAATTAACTCTAAAATAGGCTTATTTTACTTGCTGTATTTATTATTATTATTATTATTATTATATATCTTTTTCGTTATAACACACAAAACTAAATTGTAAACAAAACGAACGAACTTTTCCTCATTTGTATATTTGTCGTGAGTTTATAATAAATTTGGCCATCAAATCTCTCATTATAGCGAATAAAATAATATTTGTATAATCTTCGTTTGATCCTTTTTGTAAAAAATACATTTATTTGTATTGTAGAAAAAAACATAACGTAAATAAAAAGAAATTTGGAACCTAACAACATGCAAAAATGGCAATCGATCGTGTGCCACATCATCGGCGGAGCTGCGATCGCAGTTCCCCTTCGACTTTCGACTTCCGACTTCGACTATCCAATTGGAAATAACATTTAAAACTCGCCGGGGCGAGAGTCTCTTTGTTTTTGCCTTTGCTTAACAAATACACATACACACAGGGTTCTATATACGACATTACTTTTGCAGTGCGAGAGCAGAAATATATAAAGGGGGTTAACAAACACAAGGGCGATTGGATTACTCAGTTAATCGTAATAATATCAAATTATAAGTTAAAGGATAATGCTAAACAGTTTGCATATCGAATTTAGAATCTTGTTCTTTGTTTGCTTGCTTTTTGTTTTTGTTTTTGTTTTTGTTTGTTGTGTTACTGTTGATCTTTTGTTTTTCGTTCTTTACTTTTTGCTTGCTTACTTTGCTTACATTTATAATTATGTATTTATCAGAGCTGGAACAGCATGGAAGTTGCTTTCGATGATTTCCCAGCTCCACTATTTATGTTTTAGTGTTTTCCATTGTTTTTTTGTGTGTTTTTTCTTTTGTTTTGATTGATCTTGTTTTAAATTGTTTCAAATGTTAGTTGCTTGGTTGGTTGGTTGCTTGGTTGCTTGTCTTCTCGAGTCGATATTTCCTCCATACAAAACTATTGCAGCGTAGAAAATACTCAAGCTTGGGCTTGTTCCGCCTCCCTTTCATCCTTTTCGGGTTTGGGGGGTTAATATTGTTAATTGATTGCTGTTTATGATTTCTACAAAAAGAACAGGACTCTAGTAGGCAGTTCTCTCTCTTCCTGTTCCTGTTCCTGTTCCTGTGTCCGTTTCTGTCCTGCTCCTGCTTGTGGCTTTATAATTCCCATTAAAATGTAAGTGGTTCATATTATGAAACATTTGCTGCTGCTGCTGCTGCTGCTGCTGCTGTTGTTGCTGTTGTTGTTGATGCTATAGCGAACCAGCCGGAAAACTCGTTGAACTATTGCTATGGGCTAAACTAATCATGGAACCAGACAGGCTCCCCTCCTCGTCCGGATAGGCTTCACGGGATACCTCAATAAGCGATAAAGTGCTGCAAGCAAAATGACTTTGAAAACAATATTCAGACTCGAACAGAGGATGGAGCGTTTACCTGAAACCTAGGGAAACTGATTCGTTATCGAATGCCTCCAACTCTTTAGTATGCTTGTCGTGTTTCATGCGCAAGCGCTCAGCTCGTTCCTGATTGAATTGCTGCAGCTCGGCATCCATCTGCGAGGGCAGAGACAGAGTCAGAGTCAAAGAATGATGAAGAGTTGCCCCATTCGTTGCAGACTTACCTTGTTCTCAAGCAAACCCCTTCGCACGCTGACCCGGTTCTCGAGCTCGCGACGCTCGCGATCCCGCTGCTCCTGCGCCTGCTTCTTGTTCTTGTTCTGGTAGGCGGTGAGCATTTCCAGCTCGTACTCCAGCTGCTCGTGGGTACGTTGGCACTCGATCACTTGGCTCTCGTCCAGCTTGTAGCTCTGGCTTTGGAACATGTCGGAAATGCTCTGCTCGTACTGCAATGGCGAGTAGGTGGGAGTGAGTACTGATGGTACATAAAGCAGGGTGTGTAGGAACGAACCTGTTCGCCCAGCAGCGTCAGCTTGCGGTGCTTCTCCTCCTTGAGCTGCTTGATCACCTCCTTCTGCTGCTCCTTTGGCGTCGTTTGCAGCACTTGCGCCTTGTAGCGTTTGTATTGCTTCGTCTGCGTCTTGCAGGTCTCCCGGAACTGCTTGCGTATCAGGAGCTCCTTTTGCTGTGTTTTTGCGATACAAAACATTTTAATTTCGTACGTTCGAGGAACCTTTGGAGACTGAGGCTTAGGCTTACCTTGAGGCTCTTGGGCTGCTGCCTTAGCTCGACCGCATGCTTGCGCACCAGCTCCTTCTTGATGCGTTCCATGTAGTCTTTTTGATTGTGCAACTCCGTGTCGTGTTGCTTGTTTATCTGCGTCGGGAAAGGCATAAGACTATGCGGGCCAAGGGAACGCGACTCGTGGGACTCACCTGCTCCTCGCGCAACTGGTGCACGCTCTTCTGCTGGCGGTATTCCAGCTCCTGTGTCTTTTCGTGGTGCTTTACGAGCATCGCGTGCGCCTGCTGCAGCTGCTGCTCCTTCTTTCCAAGCTCCTGTTGCGAGGCGAGAAATGTAAAATGCAAAATGAAAAAGGGAAAATAAATTAGAAACCAGAGGCACTTACATCGCGGAGCTGCACGTCCTCGTGCTCGTGCTGCATTATCATGCGCTTGCGCTTGAACTTGCGCATCTCCAGCTCGATATACTGCTTCTGGGCCTGCAGCATGCGCTGCTCCTCCTGCGCCTCATGCTGCTTCAGGTTGTCCTTCTGCGACTGCAGCGTGAGGTCGCGCTGCCGCTTGGGCGTCTGGTCGTCCATGGATAGCTCGCGCTTCCAGCGCTCCTTGTTCGCCTTGTACTCCTTCTTGCGGTTGAGGTCGTACGCCTTGCGGTCGCATTCCTGCTTCAACGTAATCTCTTTGTGTAGCTTCTTCTCGGCGGCGCTCGTCTGCTTCAACCGCCGCTCCACATCCTGCTGGTGTTTGTTCTGCAAGCGAGAGGGGGACCAGGTCACGACCAGGCCTAAGGCAGGCGGCCAATCCCATACGAAACTCACCTCGAGCCGCTCCAGGTCCCGCGTAAAGTTGTGCAGCAGCGTGTCATACTCCTTGTCCAGCGCCGTCTTGTGCGCCTCCATGTCCACCTTGCACTTCTCCTCCAGCTTGACCAGGTGCGCCTGATGCTCGCGCCGCATACGCTTGTAGCCCGACATTTGCTCGTGCATCTCCTCCTGCGCAAACGGATCGCGATGTAATGGGTGGGCAGAGAAGGCACAGATGGTTAGAGGTTACAGGTCACAGGTCACAGGTCACGGGTTTGGGGTTAGAGGCGTGGTAATGCGACAGATGCGAAAGATCGAGCAACAGTTACGGCCCCACCGGAATAACTGTAACTTACACAGCCGCTGTCGAGCTCCAGCTCCAGCTCCAGCTCCTGCTCGAACCTAACCTCAATGGGCGCAAACAGCGCGCAAAACATGGTTCCTTTCTGGGATTTTCGACTTGCACCTGAGCCCGGGGCTTCTGTCTACGTATTCTCGCTACGTATGGCCCGCCAGGTGAGCGCCCAAGTTAACAAATAAAGCGAGTAAGGCAAGCAATAAATGACCAACAAACACAGTTACTAGCTCCCGCTTGCAGGGTCGAGTGTGGATTGAGTGGATCGAGTTGAGCTTCCGCCCAGTGTTAACCTATATTGCGGCAGTGCGTGGGTGTCGTGTGTGGATCGCGTTTGAACAGTGTGACCCCCCCTCCAGCAAGGCAGTAAGCTTGGCAACGAAAAAAAGTCGTTATCTAAAGTTTTCAAAATCGAATTATTCAAAAGTTGCAATAAAGACTTGAGAGGAATTTTTTTTAAGAGTAAATTTTCAAATTCATGAGCAAAATATGTAATTTTTTCAGGACTGTTTAATGGATTAAACTTATTATGCTTGTAAAGCTGCAATATTATCAACTTTTATTTCACAAAATTAATTGAAAATGGAATTTAAATAATATCTTTTCACAAAACGCATATTTCGAGTGTTTGCCTTTACGGAATACAACTAATAATAATGCTGAAAGCCCAATTAGTTGAATTCCGCAACATTTACGACAAAATAAAACCCCGTACAATGGCAAAACATTAAGCAACATATAGTTTGTGGTTCTTGAACACTTTTACAAAGTAAGCAAAGTGACTTTGATGGCTGGACTATGCCGATATACTCTGAAACAGCAGGAACAAAGCAGGCCCCAAAAAAGTGGCATGGATGCATGGATCAAGTGGTGGCGCTACCAAAAGCTAAACTAATGAATTAACAACTATTTTTTGGTATCATTTGCAAGCGCTAGTCACGCATTAAGGCTAAAAAGTGTGAAAAACAAAGGCGATTCAAGGCATGAGGAGGCGAGTGATGGGGATGGGCTTGGAATGCGATGGAGCGGCAGCGAATGTAATTGCAACGGCAACGGCAACGGCAACACGTCTAACTACAGTAAGTACATGGTGACAGCGACTGCTTTTCAAACATTTATTTGTCGTTGGCTTGGCACCTCCGCTCTCTGGCTACGAAATTACACAGGGACAGCGGCGTTTGGGTTTTGGTATTGGTATTGGCATTGGTATTGGTTCTGGCTTGCCACCGCCGCCCTCGGTCCGCCGGGGACTGTGGATGTGGTCGCCACCGCACAGCTGCGAGCAGAAGTTATAGCGCGCCTGTTCGAGGATGCGGGAGTAGAACAATAAACACAACAAAGAGAGCTTGTAGTAGTGGGCAAAAGTTAGAGGGGTGGCGGAAGCATTTGGATGCGAGCGGGTTGGGAAATGGCGGGGTAAATGGCACGAACTGCACCTGCAACTGCAACTGCAACTGCATCTGCATCTGCGGCTGGCTGACGGCTGACGGATGACGCTGACGCTGACGCTTACGCCAAGGCAAACACAACACAAAGGACGCGCATCGCAGAAATGGAATGCTAACGAAGCCTAAACTACGCACGACTACCACTCAGGCGTGACCCATGAAGGGAATGGTCTAAGCTGCAACCCCCAACGAGAGATAGAGCGAGCGAGCACACTGAGAGAGATCTATGGCCGAGGCGGGAAGAACGAAGAACGAAGAACGAAACACGAAACATGGCACGGAAAGGCGACAACTCACCTGCATGTGCTCCTTCTGCTGCTTGGTCACGATGCTCGTGGTGCGTATGGTGGCAAAGTTGTTCGGCCCGTGATCGTTGACGGCATTGGAGATGGCCTGCTGCGAGGAGGCGGAGCTGGCCGCGTATACAGCCGCCTGGGCGGCGGGCGTCGTCAGGTAACGCGGCTGGATGGGCTGCATTCGATCCGGCAGTGGTCCGCCGGATGCCGGTGAGCCTCCGCCACCGCCGCCACTACCGCCGGTACCAGTGGCACTGCCACCGTGACCCATCGCACCAAGGTGCGGCATCACGTTGAGCGGCGGCGCCTGAACTGGAGCAGGCGCTGGCGCCGGCACCACCGAGGCCGAATTTGTCGGCGTCACGTTGTTATTCATGCTGTGCATGATATTGGGCAGCGGCGGCCGGTTGCGGTGGCGCGACGAATTCCGGGACACGGCGCCTGGGGGACCCATCTGCTGTTGCTGCTGCTGCTGCTGCTGACCACTGGGCCAACTGGGCTGCGGATGCGGGTGGTGATGGTGGTGGTGCATGGCCACTGCCACAGCGGCGGCCGCCGCCTGCTGATGGTGGTGAGCAGCGATATGGTGATGATTCTGGGCCGCAGCCGGTATGGAATTGGATGATGAGCTCTGCAAAAACAGAAAAGAAACAGGAAACAGGGGGCTTAGAAGGGAGCATATCCGAGCGGCGGATAAAGAGACTCACCTGACTACTGGCCGCCGATACACCCACCGAGTGTATGGAGTGTTCCGAAGTAATACTATTGCTCTTGCTGCTGTCACCGCCAGCGTGATCGTCCTGCTGGTCGTCGGCATCGCCCACGGCGCTCTCCGTCTCGCAGGTGTCCACCATGAGTATCTTCTTCATCTTGCGGTAGTTGAGGTTGTCCAGTTCGCGCACCGCCGACTTGGTGCGAGCAATCAGTTCCAGCAGCACGGTATCCGAGCGCGGCCGGGTCACGTAGGCGTGGGTCAGCAGCTTGGCCGACGAGGGACGCTCCGCGGGCATCTTCTTGAGGCACAGTTCGACGAAGCTGCAGAACGCGTCCGACCAGTCGTTCTTCTGCAGAAGTAAAGGGGTTTGCAGGTTAGAAGTGCGGGGATCTCTCGTGGTTTTCAGATAAAAGGTTGGAGAGACAAGCCAATTCTTACCGGAAGTGTGGGCGACTCGTTCTGCGCAATGTGGTAGAGCGCGGACATGGCGTTCATGTTGAAGTAGGGCGGCTTGCGCTCGGCCAGCTCGATGCAGGTGATGCCCAGCGACCAAACGTCCACCTTGCCGTCATATTGGCCCTCGTCCATGGCCAGGATAACTTCGGGGGCCATCCAGTAGGGCGTGCCGACGAAGCTATTGGCCGGGCACTTGATGGCGGCACTGCCGAAGTCGGCCAGCTTGACGACACCGTTGTCCGTGAGCAGAATGTTGCCCGCCTTGATGTCGCGGTGGATGCGGCCCAGCGAATGCAGATAGCTCAGTCCACTGAGCACGCCCAGGCAGATGGCGGCGATCTCGTCCTCGTGCAGCGGCTTCTTGTGCACCTCGATGATGTCCGAGGCGGAGCCGACGCAGTATTCCATCACCAGCCAGGCGGTTGATTCGCGCAGATAGCAGCCCTTGTATTCGATGGTGTTCGGGTGGTTCAATTGGCGAAGGAAGCTGCAACGAGCAACGAGGGGTCAGGGTCAGTGATTCAAATCCGGACGGACTCCATCCAGTTACTCACCGTATCTCTTTGAGTATGTCCTGCCACTTCTCCTGGCTCTGCTTGCCGGTGTACGACATCTTCTTGATGGCCACGATCTCCTTGGTGAGATTGCAGCGGGCATAGTAGACCGCGCCGAACGACCCATGGCCGATCTCGCGCAGATCCTCGAATATCTTCTCCGGGTCATGCTTGTTGAACAGGTCGGCTATTTCCGGATCCTTGAGGCTACCAGGTCGTGCCGAAGGCATGGCTGTCTCTCATGCTCCAGCTCCCAGCTCCCAGCTCACACAGTGCTCCTCTCCGGCGACTCTTGGCCCTGATCCTGGTACTGCACGTATGCCGATCGGTGTCTCTGCGTTCGGAGAAAGAAGCGGGGAATTTGCGGGTTAGTCAGACCTCCACTGCTGAGTCACTTGCAACCGAGGAGCGAGGCTCAAAAGTCCCGACAACCTCTGGGGTCTGAAAAGGGAATGGTAATGGGTTTGGGGAAGCAGGAGATCTGGGCAAGGTGCTCTTCTCTTGCAACGGAGAACGGTGGAGAGTCGAAAAACTGATTATCAAATCGATCAAGTGATTCACGCCCGGGGCCAGCTCACGCACACTATCGCCGGCGGAGCAAGAGCGGGCGCGGGCGCGAGCACAAATCAAATCATTCAGAATTCCACACGCAGCGCCGAGTGGCGGCGGCCCTTATCACAAATATGTGTGTTTACGGCCTGGCCTCGTTTATGGCTATTTTCTTTTGCCCGTCCGTGTGTTACCAACTTGGCGGCGCGCGTTGCCAACTTCCCTGGCTGGCGGATAATAAATACATTTCTGTTTTCCGTTTCTGTTTCGGCGCAGGGTGGAGGGTGGAGGGTGTAGGGTGCAGGGTGTAGGGGATGCACACGTGCCCGCTAACCTTCAGGAATCAGAGTTCGGCATGGCCAGTACAGACACATACACACATACACACACTAAGCCAGACACACTGGCAAGGAGTAACGGCACAGACCGAAGGGGTGCATTTGTCACTGTTGCGAATTCCGCAGACGTATGCATGTGCCTGCAATAGTATGGTACGCCTCTGGTACATGTGTATGGGCTGGGGCAGTGCGGGGGCGTCTGCGTATCTGTGCCGGCAGCGGCTAGTCGGGAGCGATTGAGCTGCTGCTGCGATTGTTTACTCGCAGCCTGGCTAAATGCTTGATAATTAGCCCCGGCCCCGTCTTTGTGCGACTGGCATTATTTACTCGCAACGCGAAACAGAAACACGCCTATTTTTCATAGCCGCACACTCTTGCACAAAGAGCAGCCATGTCGCTCCCACACATACACGGGACACAGCTCACCAACACTCACACACACACACACACACACACCGTACGTACATGCATGTATGTACATACATTCGTCTGGTCTCGGTCGCTTGTTGTTTTGCATTTCGTGCGACACAAATTCAATTGAATTTTTTACTCTGCTCGGTGTATTGTTTTGTGCCTTTTCATTTAGATTGTTGCAGTACATTTTCTTCAATTCGCTTTGATTTTTGTTTGCCTCTTTTAGGGTGCGGACGAAGCGCACACCGAGCAGCAAACGGCGAAAAATAAAAATAAAATAAAAGAGAACTAAAAAAAGGAGAAAAAAAACGCACGACGGTGGTCGTCGTCATCGGCGATGCTGCTGCTCTTGTTGTTTTTTCTGCTGCTTGATTAGTGACGTTGCTGCTGCTGCTGCTGCTGCGGCGGCGGCGGCGTCGTCGGCGTCTGCACTTTGTGCATCACGGGATTGGGATTGGGATCGGGGATCGGAATCAGAATCGGGATGGCGAAGCAGCTTTCGTCTTTACTTCGATTCGAATCGCTTAAATTGTTTTGCTTGCACATCACACACACGCACTGGCACTCACACAGCCTCGTCGGGAGCAGATAAATACATACAATTGCGGTGTATTTGTATGGATCAACTCGTGCCAGCTCTTTCTTGCACAATGGGCAGGGGACTCGCACCGAAATCAGATGTAAATCAAAATATGTTTGTTAGCTTCAGGTCCAGGCCACGTTGGGATACAATTTCGGGCAACAAATTGTCCAAATTGTCCATTGGGCGAATAATCAATGCGACGGCACACACACACAAATTGGCACTTCTTAGCAAAGGCGAAGGCGAGTCGAGTAGAGGCGAAACGTAAACGGGAAAAAGAAGAGTATGCACATACACACTCACACACACGCATGGCAAGTGAGAGAGAGAAAGAGAGAGAGGGGCGCACCAGAGACATTGGAAAATGCATAAATCTGTCAAAAAAGTGGGGTTTGCTTCAACTAACGGCTTACATTCGGCAATTAATTAATGCTTGCTAATTTATCTACGCGGCTGGCTTTTTGTTTTCGTAGCTTTATTCATTTTTTTTCATGCGTCGCTTTCTTCACGCCTGCTGCTGTTATTTGCTTTGCTACGGGTTGCCTGCAGTTCACACGCGTTGCGTTTTACACGTCCGCTTTTGCTGCGCATCACGAGGGCGCCGAATTCATGGTGTTTTCGATTCCATTTACGGCACTTTGTCAGTTTCAGTTCAATTCCAATTTTTCTTCACGTTTAATTAAAATTTCGATAGAGGCGTACAAAGTACGATAGGCCCAGGAAATCGATAGGCGGCAGCGGCCAGTATGACCGTACGCGGTGTGTGCAAATATATTGGCAGCGATTGGGGAATATACCAGAAAATACCAATCTATTTCCTTATCGATAACTAATCTCAGTATCGAATACAGGGCTTTCGATTTGCCAATCAGTTATTTTTAAATATTCTCTAATGAAAGCTTGACTGTATTTGAAATATAATTACTAATATGCCATGCTTAAAAATAATTATAATATTTAAAGACATTTACATTTTACTCTTTATGATATTTATTAGTTTGCGTTGGTAACTTAATGCCCACATTGCAACGCATATTAACTAGGATATGGAAAAAAAATACACCGCTTACTTAAAGAAGTACTGCTGCTGCTGCTGATGGCTGGGGGTCGGGAAGCGATTGAGGCTGCTGAAGTCGAGAGTCGCAGGAAAGCCGTAGCCGCTGGCGGATCCGGGAATCGAGCTCGCTTGCTGGCTGGGAGGCGATGGTCCGTCCCTAGCTGAGGAACCCGTTCCGGTTCCTCCGGCAAAGAAGTCATCGTCACTCTCGTAGTTGACCAAAAATCGCGGTGGAGATCGTTCGGGCTGAGCATCAGCGTTGCCATCAGCAGTACCACCTGCACCTGCACCCGCACCTGTATCCGTATCTGCCACATCGGCGCCATCACCGCTGGCCGTGGCTCCTGCCACCTGCGCCGCCGCCAAATCCACCTCCTGCTGCGGCTGCTGCTCCTTCGGCAGTCCCGCCAGCCCCGCCAGCGCTGCGACCCCGCCTCCTAGAGCCAGCGGCCTAGAGAAGGTATCTGCAAAGTGTCGGAGAGAATCCAATTGTACGGCAATTAGTTAAAAGTTTGCTTATTTTACCAGTAGGTTGTGCGTACTGATAGACGAGGCGATCTCCTAGCTGCGCAGGACGGCGCTGCCGAGGATCAGGCTGCTGTGGCTGCTGGGGACGTGGTCTTGGACGGGGACGTGGGGCGGCAGCTGGCGGCGGTGGTGGGGGCGGCGGTGGAGGAGCTGGAGCTGGCGCCGCCGGAGAATCATAGTCGTAATCGTAATCATAGCTGGGTGGAGCTGGTGGCGCTGGCGGCGGCGGCGGACGAGCTGGTGGAGCTGGCGGCGGCGGCTGAGCTGCTGGCCGTTGGGCGTTGTAGAGCCCCAGGGGACGTGGCTGCGGACGCACCCGTCTCGGTGGCTGCGGAGCGGGCGGCGGCGGTGCTGGCGGCGGTGGCACGGCAGGATCGGCATAATCCGCCTCATAGTCGAAGGGCAGATAGCCAGAAGCGAAGTATGGATGCCAGATGGGTCGACGGCGACGTGGATTCGGTGGCGGCGGCGGCGGCGGTGCTGGAGTCGTGGTAGTCATTGCCGGCGGTGGCCTTCGCGTAGTCCGCACCAAATTGGCCTTGGCCGAGGATAACTGGGCGCTCTTCAGCAGCAGGTTGCGCAGGAGCAGGCCAAAGTCCAGGGTGACGGTGCCTCGCGGAGTCCGTGTGTGCACTGCGTACTCTGTGTCCTGCTGGGCATGACTGTCGCCGAGGAGCAGCGCCAGAAGGGCGAGCACGAGCAGCGGCAGGCGGGCTAACATCCTGGTGTGGCGGGCTGGTCAGCTGGTGAGATGGAGAGCTGGACTGTACCGCTCGGGAGGCCGTTCCAATCAGAACTGGCACTGGCCAGCCGCCGAGCCGCCTGCCTTGACTCGACGGAGCTGTGCCGCCCGAGCCTGGGCGTCGTGGATTAAGTGCCCCGAAAATCAACAAGTTAGACGGGTTAGCTCTGGCTCTGGCCTGGCACTGGCCTGGCTCTCGTCATAGTCGTAATCGCCCTCCCAATCCCCGCCAGCCGTTGGCCATCAACGAGTTCTGTGCGTGGCAACAATTACTTTTGCACTACTTTTTGCGGCGGTTAATAGATCGTAAGTGCAGCACAAACTATGCATAATGCTTAGCGGCCGATGCATTTTAAGCGGCGGCGACTGTGACCGCACAGTGGGTCAGTCGCTTTGCATTTGAGGGACTTGTGCAGGAACTATGGCAGTCGTCCTTGCTAAGGATAATTTTGGTTCCGAGCCCTCTATACTGCATTGCCTTTAGTGTAGGATTTTCTAAAAATAATAGTACAATTTGGATGATAAATATGGAATTTGTTTGGAAATTTAAATTGAAATATTCTTTCCACCTCGCTTTCACTTAAGTCCTGGCTTGTGGGCTCATATCCTGCATAACATTTGGCCTTAAGTGAAGGATTTTCTGAAAATAAGAGTACAAATGGATGATAAACATTCCTATCATTAATATAAAACCTTCTTTCTATCACGGCTTACACTTACCTCACCTTGGCAAGTCCTGACTTGTGGCTGCGAATCTCGGCCGGATCAATAAACACACACATTTTCTTAGAAAGTTTGCCAGACTTCGAAGCTCGAACCACTGTGCCGTCGAGGGGCTGTCACGATTTGCTCTCATAATAATATGAATTTCGATTTCAGTCGGACTGCGCCTGCGCCGCCTGTTGAATTTGATTTTCAATATATGTTTAATCATTTCCACAGTAATTAACAGAGCTGGCGCGCACTGCAGTGCCTTATTTTTATATAGTATTTTTTTAAATTTTTTTGATTTCTTGGCGCAACTCTGACTCGGATTGACTGCGTCGGACTGGGACTGGATCCGGACAATGGCAACCTCTCGCTTTCCATTCGCGTTTGGGGGAAACCAGTCGGCCGCATGAGTTGCACAAAGATCTGATGGAAAAGCTAACGCCTGTCCGTGTTCTGTATGCAGATATAAGTGGGGTATATATGCTGGAACTGGTTGGGTCTCCGTCTGCGTCTCCGATCTGAACTGGGACTGTTCCATGTCCACCGGTGCGCTGCCTTCTTTAACCTTGAGTCTTGTCTGCATCTTATCTCTTCTTGCATAACCCAGAAATGAGGCTGACCGAACCAGTTCGGACTCCCTGCCACTCCCCAACGCCTCAGAGCGCCGTGGAAAGTGAAAATTCGTTTCGTTTTCCATTTCCCACGACACGTAACCGAGGCTGCTGCTGTCGCTGTCAGGCAATTTGTCCCAGATTGCTCGCATTCAGCCAGCATTCAGGATATTCAATTAAACGTATCCGATGCTTGGCACGCAGAAAAAAAGCAACGAAAGTCTGCTTTAGGTTACAAAATCCAACCATGTGAAGCCCCTTAATTAAGAGCAAGACTTCTACTACACTGCCAGGTATTGGTAGTAAGTCTTTTGGGGAATTACAAGAAGAATGAATCGTAGTAGTAGAGATTTCTCCTGATGTCAGCGGATATGGGAAGAGCAGGTAAGTCAAGCCGCACCATGGTAATCCCCAAGACCTGTCTTGGACATTTTCCGAGCACCGAGCACGCAGAGACTCAGCTGCAAGACAATGTGGAAAAGCAAATCGATTATTAAAACCAGCCACAGCTCGAGGGGATCGGGGCTGGAGGAAATGGGCGGCGTCTGGCAATTAGTTTAGACATTCAATTTTAGTTTGGCAGTAGATTAAAAAGGCATCAGCTGTATGCGGAACTCTGGCACTTTTGCTTACATATTGTGTACATTTTCAGTGGCTATGGAAACCAAGAATTAACAAGAACTACATGCATGTGCTACGAGATACTTTAGTTAGAGAATTCTAGACTTTCAATTCAACAAATTCAAGGCAGAAAAACATGAGTTACACTATACTATACTTCGTAAATATATTAGAACTATAGTATATCTAGTAAATATTTAATAGAAACCATTTACTCACCTTTTAAGTACTCTCTTGACCCTTCTCCAGCCTCTCCGCCATGGATACTGGCATATGTCACAGGGATACGTGCCTTGAGGCTCCCTGAATGAGTCTTCATTTTCGCTTTTGGCTAAAAGGAGAAACTCGGTTATCTAAGCACACTTCAATCGCTTAATCGGTGGTGAGTCGGGTCATTCACCGATACGGCTCCACACTTGTAGCCAAGGCCAAATATTGTATATACGCAGGTTTAGGTAATTACCATTGAATCCTGCTTGCTGGCGGAGCTGTAACTTAGTTCCATCTGTATATGTGGCCATGTTTGGCCTCTTGAAACTAGGCCAACGACCGATAAGGGTGACGCGATAGAAGCCACTACAAATCACAGCGGCTTCGCCCCTTTTGGCAGGTGAAGTGCTTCCTCGGTCAGGGCTACGTGCAATCTGGAATACGGAAATGGTTTCCATATTTAACTTTCGTATGAAAGCCTCTCTTAGTGGATACATCTTGATCCTTGTTGAAATTTCTATATTTATAGAGAGGTTTAAAAAGAGTAACTGAACAAATACTTAAGTTTACATTGTCGGAAGAACAGTAATATTCATTTTTAAATAGTTGATGGACAGATTAGCCACATTACTCTGAAGATGGCTACAAAAAACCATAATAATAATACCCTCTGCAGGGGTATAACAACACTGGGCCAATGAACCCACATCAACTCGGCCTTGGCCCAAACCACAGCCAAGCTTCAGTCGAGTGATTCCCCCGAGTGTGGATCAACCCACGAAACAAAGCATAGACTAAAGCCGGAATTTAAGACAATATTGCCAATGAAAGAGAGATTTTTAAGCTTGAAGAAATACTTTTCCCAGGGACTGTCTTGAGCATTTGTATACTGTACATACATAAATATATATTTGAGTATTTTACCGTTGATATAATGGCACTCTAAAAACGACTTTTTAAACAATTACTCGGTAATCATCGACGAACAGGGGTATATGTATTCCAACTGCCTTCTTGAAAATGTTTTGCTCTCCAGATTTTAACCCGTTTCGATGAGTAATGCCATTTAGCAAAGTTGTTTTCGTTCTACGCATCACTATTTTGATAGTACAATCTGTAGTGTGTAGTAGGGGCTCCCATGAGGTCACACTTTTCATTCATCGAGAACAGGTTCGTTGGCTGCAGTAATTGCGATCAGCTAGAGTCTGGGTTTGTAACTTTGTTCTAAATTAAGGGGAAAGTGTTTAAATGAAGTATCTATTTGTTGATATATAATTATAGTTGCATCCATGGGTTAACTTTAAGAAAGAATAAGGCTTCGAAAAGGTCTCCATTTTCATGTAAGAAATTTAAATACAGTAAATATAAAGTAATAAAACATTAGTATACTTCATTACAAATAAAAATATATATATATAAATATAAAACCATAATTATTTTAAAATTTAAGATATCCTTTAGCTTTGGAGCACTTATTCCCGAACCCTTTGGCTTCAAAGGTCTAGAAATCCCTCTTAAATACGCCGAATACTGGCTTTAACTATACCTTCTCCTATCGCAATCCCCGGGTATCACCTAGTCCATTCCGCTGCCCATCACATTGGACATATTTTCGGCAAAGTGCGTGACAATGCCGTTTCCGAGAGAGATCCAGCAGTGAAAGTGGTCCGCCTCAGACGACTCGTTGGCTCTCGGTTTCATTTAGCGAGGCGTGCGGGAGTAGATCTGGCCAGCAGCAGCCCCACCACCACACTTCGAATTGATTAATGTAACCATTATTATTATTACTATATTGCGCAATAGGGCCAGGTGAGTTAGAGACGGTCGCCCTTGCCAAGGGCGGCGCCGGGGAGCAACGACCGCGCGTTACGAACTCTCCGGCCGTGAACCGCCGGATCTGTTACGGCCAGGTGGAGAGAGAGGGAGAGAGAGCCAAGGTGAGCCACTGCTCCGCCACTATGTAGTACTGCTCACCAATTTATTGGCCCGATTTTGTAGTGGCTTCTATCGCCGTGGATCGCTGTGCTGCGCTATCGGTTGTTGGCCCCACACGGCGGGTAGTGCGAAAAGTGGGGAGGAAATTCCCTGGACTGCTATAGGTTGGGAGTACCAATATAGTTTTAAAAGCCTTAAGTCACAAAATCATGCGTAAGATTCCAAATTAGAGACCACAGGACAAGCTTACCTTGGATATGTATCTTTAAGATACATTAATCTGGAACATATGTATTTATAAAACTAGTAATAGTTGACCCATTTCAGCCACAAGATAACCCACGAACTGCCCAGAATAAATACCGAAAAAATTGCACTCAGTGATCTCCATAGCAGAGGCAATGTTAACCCGGATTTCTCCAGCCCCATCCCCATTCCTGCTCTCGACAGTCACACTTCGCTGGCCACCCGATGCTGGGTGCTGGGTAGTCCCCTGTCCCAGCTCCACTCAGTGCAGCGCCGAAAAAGAGTGCAATTAAGGCCGGGAGAGTGGATAATAAGTTAATAGTTGCTCAGCGTCACTGGCGTCATCCCCCCGCGTGGCATTGAATCTAATTCGGAGCTGTATCGGTCGACGACCCCAAAATGTTTGCCAGTGATCGTGATCGTGGAGATACCGAGGCTGGCCAAGAGGCGACGGCGACTACTGGTAAGGGATTCCAGATAGAGCGGTGCACGGCTCCGATCGCTGCAGCCGGAGAGCGGCGATTAGAGAGCGGGAGAGCTCCGCTCCCGCCGTCACTGGGAACAGCCGAACAGCCGAGCCGTCATATCGCATCATTAAGAGCTGCCCTACTCGCCCGTATAAATATCACGGCCTCGTCACGGCCACAGCACTCCCGAAATTGCTTTGATCGAGCCCAGATCCCTCGGAATTCCCACTGCCTAAGAAACCCCAACCCAATCCCCATGCTAATCCGGTTGCTTCTGCCACTGGCAGTGGTCTCTACCCTCCTCCTCGGGCTAGCTTCTCCGGTCAGGGGGTACAGCTCAAAGGACCTGCTTAAGTGGATGCAGGCCAGCAACCTGGGCTACCAGGTGCTCCAGCAGGCGCTCAAGGACAACAATCAATCCTCGACGACGGTCGAGGCAGCCTGTGTGGCAGAGGTGCGTCAGCTCCTTCTGGCGGCGGAGGCCAATGCCCTGCCTGCTCTGAGAGGTGAGTTTCCTGCAGGGTTCTGTTGTCCTCACACAACACCATCTTTTCCTTCCTTCCTTCCTTCCTTCCTTGCAGTGCTCGACGCCTGGGGCAAGTTCCCGCAGGGCCTGCTCTATGGCCACTTCACCGACCTGGGCAACTTCGAGTCCTGCCTGAGCACAGCCACCACTCTCGACGCCAAGTACTGCCTCAGCCACATCCAGTTCGAGAGCCTGCTGCTGGAGGCCGCCGGCGCGGAGGCGCTCACCCTGAGCATTGGCACCTGCCTGCCGGCCACCTGCTCCACCGCCCAGCTCAGTCGCTGGCTGCACGGTCACCTTCAAGAGCTCTTCGGAAGGGATTCGACAGGCGCCGTGCTGGTGGGCGAGCAGGACTGCTCGCGGGCCAATAGAGAGCCCATGGGTGGCCTGGACTGGTTTGCCGTGTGAGTAGCAGCGGGAGAGTAGTCTGCGCTCTTCCCACAAACACTTGTGCAATGTGCACCGCACCGACTAGTTGTGAGCGGCCACTCGGGCGTATACGTGATGCGTATACTTGTTTAGAGTGGCAATGACGTGTCGCATTCTGTTCGTAACTAATGTCTAACCTTGTCCATTTTCAGCTCAATCCTGATCCTCTTGGCCTTTATGGTTCTGCTGGCCACCGTTCTGGACTATGGCAAAGGTGGGTTCTGCTTCGAAATACCCCTTCGACCGTCTTAACCTTTGGCTGCTGCTCCCTTCCAGTTGCTGGACAACTCCTAGGCGCCTTCTCGCTGCGCCAGAACCTCCCACAGTTGCTGAGCACCTCGAGCACACCCTCGCCGCGGTTGATTCCCTGCCTGCATGGGATACGCTGCCTGACCATCATCTGGATTATACTCGGACACGGCTACATGTACCTGCTGCTGGCGCCCACTGTTAACTCTTTGGAGATTGTGGCCTGGGCCCGGACGCCCTTCTCCATGGTCATGCAGAGCGGCGCTGTGTCCGTGGACACATTCTTCCTGCTGAGCGGCCTGCTCCTGGTCTTGAGCAGCCTGCGTGAGCTAGAGCGGTGAGTGGTGATCACTGACATGGACTTGTTACTTGTTATTCGATGCTTATTATTATCCCTTCCCTCCTGCAGCACTTCGGGTAGCCTGAATGTGCCGCTAATGTACCTGCATCGCCTGGTGCGGCTGACCCCCGTCCTGGCCCTGGCGGTGCTCCTCTTCATGACCCTCTTCCCGCGCCTGGACAGCGGTCCGCTGTGGCAGCAGTTCACCGGCTCCTCGCAGCTCTGCAGCGACTCTTGGTGGGCCACGCTGCTCTACGTGCAGAACTATGCGGCTCCAGGCAGGATGGTGAGTGCTAGCAGAGTATCCCCAAGCCAGAGCTAATCCCATTTCATCATCAGTGTCTGGGCCACTCCTGGTACCTGGCCGTGGACATGCAGCTGTACGTACTCTCGCCCATTTTGCTGATTGCTCTTCACAAGTGGGGCAAGCGCGCTGTTGGTGGAATCCTGCTGCTGATCCTGCTGCTCTTTGGCTGCGTCTTCAGCATCGTCATGCTGCGCGAGCTGCAGGTCTTTGACCGCCATGGGTGAGTACTCAAAGGGCCACTCTCCAGCCAGTGCTAACCCACCACTTGCCTCGCAGCAACCTGGGCGCCGACAGCCCCGAGATGAGGCTCCTCTACTACACCACACACGCCCGGGCCACGCCCTGGCTGATTGGACTGCTCTTCGGCTACTTCCTGCACCGAGAGAGTAAACGGGCCACCAAGGTGGCTGTGCCCCGCTGGCTGGCTCTGGCACTGTGGCTGCTCTGTCTCAGCCTGCTCCTGGTGGTGATCTTCGCCATGTACCCGTACACGCAGGCCGGGGCGGAGACTATCTCGCCGCTGGCCGGCGCCTTCTACCTCTGTTGCAGCCGCATTGCCTGGCCCCTGGCCCTGTGCTGGCTCATCTGGGCCTGCCAGAACGGGCTGGCTCCGGTGATTGGCGACCTGCTGGGCTGGTCCTTCTGGCAGCCGCTGTCCAAGCTCTCCTACTGCCTCTACATCTGGCACCTGCTCGTGGAGACTGTCCATGTGGCGCGCACCAAGACGAGCCTGCATTTCTCCGACTACGATGCGGTGAGTAGCTGTTATTCCCACCTGAACTTGGGTCGTATTTCATCCTTGCCTTCTTGCAGATCCTCCGCTTCTGGTCGGACTTTGGCGTCACCCTGTTCGTGGCCCTGGTCATGTATCTGTGCGTGGAGGTGCCGCTGGCGCGCCTCGAGATGCAGCTGTTGCGCAGGCGCATCAAGCCGCAAAATCCGGCAAAATCCCAGCCAGCTGGCCAGGCTCTCGAGGACGTGCCTGCTCCGGCCACAAGTATTTCCCGCCAAAATCTAGTCGATCCCTAAGCGCCAGAGCTTGGAGTTCTCGGTCTTAATATGTGATTTCATCGTTCCTGTTTTTTTGTTTTTCTTTTTTTCAAAGACAAAAATATAAAAATACAACATTTATGAATTTCCACATATTTCACAGAAATAATTTGACTCCTGCAAACTTGTCCAATTATTTTAAAAACAGCCGCCAATCCAGCCCTGGCTCCGACAGTCCTTCCGGGATCAGGAAAATATCTGAATAACGTGTTTATTGGATATCTTGGAGTGTGTCACCTCGATGATCAGGTCCAGCGTAAACGCATAGCTCATGTATAGGGCGAAGAAGTTCAGATAGTACAGCTGGCCGATCAGTATGTAGTCTCCTTCGTATTTACGGTGGAAGAAGTGCGGTCTCCTAACTGAGGCGCCAAAAGCAATCACGAACTGGGGGACAGGACAGGCGGAGTGCTGAGAACCAATAAGCGTGAAAGGAGAGGGAATCCCTGTCTACCTTGAGGTGGTCTCTCCCCCACACACTCACCAGATTGGACAGAAGCGTATATATGACCATGATGGGAAGCTCGAAAACGGAGCGCCGCATCTCGGCGGTGACGATGATGCCGAAGGATGTCAGCACAAACAACCGCTCGCTCCACAGGATCACATTGTGGCGAGAGATCTGAGGTGATACACAGCCGGTCAGGAATCATTAATTGCCGGGCAGAGACTTACAAAGAGACCCCTTCTATGATTCATTGATAAGTAGCCGTAAAGCACGCTAACGCCCATCATCAGGAATGTGATTCCGGCGGACACCAGAAGGCAAAAGTACGGCGCGTGTTCGATTTGCTTCACGATGGAAATGGTGTTTATTTGGTACTGGGAAAAGTGGGTTACTATCTCTATGTATATAAGTACTCGATAATGTTCGATAGAATCCACCGTCTGACTCACCGTCCAGATGCCAGCCAGGAGGCGCACCCACAAGGGCTTGCCAACGATGAAGCGGTAGAAGAACGCGTACAGCTGGATGGTCATGAAGCTGACGAAGAACTGGGCCAGGCTGAGACGGTAGCCCTTCCCCAGCAGCTCGTGCAAGCTCTGCCTGCGGGGCACAAGGATAATTAAGAGACCTCTGACCTCTCACTAGCTCACTACTCACATCTCAATGATGGCCATGACCTGCATCTGACCAACAATCAGCAGCACGATGGTCACTCCGTATGTGGGACCAGCCAAGCCCCCTAGCGGCTCTTCCGGCTGTCGCAACATAATTTGGGTACCGGTGTCGGCCGGATCTTGCTACTTATCTCCTCCTTAATTTCGGAAAACTCTTTAAAACAGGGCCCGGAAATTAAAAAAAGGCGGAAAAATACATGCCAACTAATTTCACATTTTTCCGACCCTCTCTTCTTGGGTCTGTTGTGGGGAAAAGTTCCCTGAAAATTGGTTGATTTTACCAAGGGTTAAATAGCAACTCACTGTACACGTACATATACTTAATTTATATAACAAAAAATATATAATAATATTAATAAAATAACTAATATTTAGGCTGTCTTTGGGGTATACGCCTCTGGATGCTGGGGCTCTTTCTGCTCCTCTGACGTGGCCTGCGCCGGGGCAGGCGCCTGCTTCGGAGGGCTCCTTCGACTGGGCATCAGGAGCCCCTCCAGGCCTCCCAGTGGAGCCTCGACGACGACGTACATCACATAGGACATCACGAGGGTGAAGCCAAAGGTGGCCCAGAAGCCGCACATCTGTGGAAATGTCAAATCGGAGTACAGGCGATTAAGTAGTCTTCCCTTTGGATGCCCCACTTCCCGCTTCCTTCTGGCTCTCCCGCACTTACCACGTCGTAGTCCGAAAAATAAATATTTGATCGCACGCGCCTGTGGTTCACCTCCTGGATGAAGATGTGCCAGACGTAGGCAGAGTACGAAAGCCTGGACAGGGGCTGCCACAGAGGCGAGGAAAGGAAGCTGTTGGCCAGGCCGCCGTATCCCTGAACGCAGGCAAAGACCACCCAGCAAAGGGCCAGAGGCCAGCCAATCCTAGTCAATGTGTAGAAGAGAGCTCCCTCCAGCACCGTGGGCGACGGGCCCCGCAGCTTGGCGTACGGGAACATGGCGAAG